>CAUYSK010026686.1:0-11792 GCA_963575035.1 Avahi laniger | reverse complement strand
CAGAAGGAGGAAGTAGTTAGGCGGTACTTTCCAAGGCGGGAGTTACCATGGAGATTCCGGTGGGCGGGCCGCCCAAGGGTTACGTCACACTGGGTGAATGGAAACTTACAAGCTCTTTTCGTGGGCTTTTGTAAATGTGCGGGCTTGGTCGGCCACTTTAGGTAATCAGGCAGATCTACATGGCTCGCGGCCATCTTGAATAAGCGGCTGCCGGGCCTCATGGCTCCCGACATACTATAGTTAACTATATAGTTTACTTAAGCACTTACAGGTGTTGTGCTGTTAGGGGCAGAAGAGACAGAAAAGAAAGGAAGAAGAAGAAGGGCTAAAGTGGGTTATCGCAGAGTTAAGCCAATAAATGGCCACAGACTTCTTTCTCTGTCTTTAAAGACATCAGAAACTCATTGTGCTACAAAAAGCTTTGTGTGATAATAAACAAAATTAAGCACAAAATGTAAAAAGTTTCTTCCTCAGTCTCCTGTCTCTCTCATGTTTTCTGCTTTACCAGTGGACACAACAGAAATATTTTAAATAAAAAATGGAAAGTGAACACAACCACAAAATCCCTGAATGTAGTTTTATTTAAAGCAATTAAATTAATCAGTATTTTCAAAGAGCCATTGTTTTGGAGAGTACATGTTGGGTGTTATTAAAAATAGAACTAAATTTATAAGGCAATTGAAGTAATTTTACTGAAATGTGAAATCCATAGGCTTGGAGAGGGGCTGCCTGGCCAGCCACGTTTCTTTCCCGACTTCTATAGTCTAACAGATTTATAAAAACAAAGTAACTATTAGATATGAAATATTACCTAATTTTTTAGGACTCACTTTTCTCCAGGCTACAGGGGACCCTTGAAGATCTAGGATGGAACAACATGTTCTAGACTCTAGACAGAAACCTCAGCATGGAAACTTCAAAGGGCATCTCCTGGAAAGCAAAGCTGGGCCTGCAGCCATAACTCACCCACCAGTGCTTCCTCTAAAGTGTCACCCTGTGAACTTAGGGAACTCTTTTATTGCTAAAAGCACATTTTATACTTCTAAGCATTGTCTCCAGTTACTGGATTTATTTCTATCATTAAAGAATGACATTGCTTTACATTTGGTTTCTTGGAACATGGTATGGTAGGGATGGAAAATTCTTTAATGTTTCTGAATATATGACTATAATCAGATCCTTGTCCAGATTATGTCTGTAAGGTTTATTTAAGAACAGAGTTTGTTTTTCTTCATGTTGTCTAACACCATATTTATATCAAGTGTTGCGATTTATAGTCTGAGATTTGTTTGGTGATCTGGTTTAGGTCCCCTGAACAAGAAAAACCTTTCTTGGGAATGTAATTTTTTTCCTCAGATACCATGCTGGATATTTTGTGAAAGAGAGGTAGTGTTTTTTTACCCTCTCTTAGAGAATGAAATTTATGTAGGCTTCTGTTCCACTACATGCAAAGGGTTTGGAGAAGGGAATGAGTGACTGTTGCAGTATGATCCAGTGGAAAGATCCTGGCTGAGAGCTAAGACTTGGTCCTAATCTGGACTCTCTTATTAAATAATTGTGTCTTTCCATATCTCCTATTTAGTCTAGTGGATTGCATCTGATTATGGATTTTATCATCTGTTACATTTTAAAAAACATGTTGATATAGACATTTAAAAACTTATATAATAGGGAATAATAAAAAGTGAATAGATACATATATCTCCCAGATTCCACAGTTATCAACATGATCAATCCTGTCTCATCTATGTACATACACACTAGCATCCCTATCCTTTAACTCCAGAAACATTTCAAAGCAAATCTCAGGTATCATATCTGTAAATATTTATCTATAAATATTTCATTATATATCTATAAAAAATATTTTATAAAAAACACAATCACAATTATTACACTTAAAAATAAGAAATATTCTTTAATACCATGGAATTTCTAGTCAGTATTCACATTTTCTCAATTTCCTTTTATGTTTTTTAAGCTTTGTTGTTTGAATGAGGATCTACATGAGGTCATACATTGTAATCACTTAATCATGCTTAAGGCTCTTTTAGTCTATAGGATCCCTTTGTTTTTCTTCTTTTTTTGTTGAATTTTTGTTGTTGTTGTTGCAGCAACTGATGGTTTGTCCCAAGTTCCCATAACTTGGACCTGGGTGATTACATCCCTTTGTTGCTGTTTAAAAATCCTTTCTTCTTTCTATTTCCACTAAATCTAGTTCAGAAATCCTCTCTTATCCACAATTTTGCTTTCCTTGGTTCTAGTTCCCTGTCAATTGTGGAGAGAAAACAGGTGAGTATAGTACAATAAGATATTTTGAGAGAGACGAAGAAAGCCAGAGAGGATTCAGATAACTTTTATTAGAGTATTATGTTATAATTGCTCTATTTTATTATGTTTTTTTCTCTTACTGTGCCTAATCTATAAATTACACTTTATCATAGGTATATATGTATAGAAAAAGACATATAGTATATATAGGGCTTGGTACTATTGTAGTTTTAGGAATTCAGTGAGTGTCTTAGAATGTATCCCCTGTGGAGAAGGGGGAACTACTATAACTCTAAATCCAGAGTTAATTTATGATGTTTCTGTCTTTTTGATATACGTATTTAAGGTTATGAATTTTCCCCTTAGGACTGCTTTTGCTGAATCCTATAGATTTTGATACCTTGTTTTTCCTTTGTCCTTCAGTTTGAGGAATCTTTTGATTTCCGTCTTCATTTCATTGACCCAAGGATTGTTCAGGAGTGAGTTGTTTAATTTCCATGACTTCATGTAGATTTGAGCATTTCTCTTGGAATCAATTTCTAGTTTTATTCCATGGTGATCTGAGAAGATACATGGTATGATCTCGATTTTTTTGAATCTGCTTAGACATGTTTTTGTAACCTAAGATATGATCAGTCTTGGAGATTATCCCATGTGCTTATGGGCAGAATGCATATTCAGTCATTTTGGGGTGGAATGTTCTATAAATATTTGTTAGGTCCATTTGTTCTAGAGTTTCTTTTAAGTCTATTGTTTCTCTATTTTCTACTTCAATGATCTGTCCAGCTCTGTCAGCAAGGAGTTAAAGTCCCTAGCAATTATGATGCTACTGTTTATTTCTTTGCTTAGATCTGGTAGAATTTGTTTTATGAATCTGAGAGCTTCTGTGTTAGGTGTATATATGTTTAGGATTGTTGTGTCTTCTTGTTGAATTTCTCCTTTTACCATTATATAATGACTATCTTTGTCCTTTTTTTACCATTGTTAATTTAAAGTCAATTTTATCTGATATGAGAATGGCTACACCAGCTCACTTTTTGTTTCCGTTTGCTTGGAATATTTTTTTCTGTCCCTTCACCTTGAGTCTGTGTGGGTTCCTGTGGGTTAGATATGTTGCCTGTTGACAGAAGATACTTCAGTTGTGTTTTTTCATCCATTCAGCCAGTCTGTGTCTTTTTAGTGCAACATTCATTTCAATTAACATTGAGTGATGGTATTTATATGCAGAATGTTGTTCTGTTTATCATGTTGGGTGTATCTTATTGCTTTGTTTTCCCTCTTGTGCTTTTGTTTTGTATGAGCTATAAGCTTTAGCTTTTAGGTGATTTTACACTGTTGGGTTTCTGTTGTGCTGATCCATGTATAATGCTGTTCTCAGTATTTCCTGTAGGGCAGGTCTAGTAGTTACAAATTCCCTTAGTCTCTGTTTGTCTGGAAAACCCTTTATTTCTCTGTCATTTATGAAACTTAGTTTTGCAGGATGCAACAGTCTTGGCTGCCTGTTGTTCTTTAAAAAGACTGAAGATGGGGCCCCAGTCCCTTTTGGCTTGTGAGGTCGCTGCTGAGAAGTCTGCCTGATGGGTTTTCATTTTTAGGTTAGTTGTTGCTTTTGTCTTTCTGCTTGTAGAATTTTCTTCTTCATTTTGACTTTGACCAGGTTTATTACTATATGTCTTGAAGATGTCCTGTTTGCTACGAATCTTCCCAGTGTTTGATGACTATCTTGTGTCTGGATATATGAATTTCCTGCTCTACCAAGAAAGTTTTCCTCAATAATTCCCTTGAATATATTTGCCATGCTTTTTGGTCTTTCTTCTTCTCCCTCAGAAATACCTATAATTCATATATTAGTACACTTTTCATAGCCCCATATTTCTCTGAGTGATTGTTCAGTCTTTTTTTAATTCTATTTTCTGTATAAATATACAGAATGAGTGATTTGTTTAGCCTTGAGAGCCTTGCCTTCAAGCTCTGAGATTCTTTATTCTTCTGGTTTTGCCTGTTGAAGCTTTCTGTTGTATTTTGAAACTTCCTTAATGATGCTTTGATTTATTTATGTTCTATTATATCTTTTCTTATGTTTTCTAGCTATTTAGTTATGTTTGATTTATTTATGTTCTATTATATCTTTTCTTATGTTTTCTAGCTATTTAGTGACTTTTTCACTGTTTTCATTGATTTCCTGAAATAATTTTATGTCTTCTTTTTGTTGGCTTTCAACTTTGTCTTCAACTCCATTCATCTTATTTGCCATCCACATTCTGGATTCCAATTCTGACATTTTGTCAATTTCCATTTGGTTGTGGTCTACTAGTGTAGCTCCATTGTGATCCCTTAGTGGTGTCAACCTGTTTTGTTTTTTCTTGTTACCAGAGTTCTTTTGCTGGTTTCTTCTCATCTGATTCCTGTTCTTATGTGGATGCAGCAGCGGAGGGGAAGGCACAATGAGAGCTGTGATACAGCTGTTCTGTCTTGTTCCTTTCCCCTGTGATTGTCACGGTTCAAGCTGGTGCTGGATGATTTTCATGTGGGTGGTGGGTTGTTTCCCAGATTGTTGTTGGAAGCTTGAGTTGGGGGCTTTGTGAGACCCTCTCCATGGAGGCTGGCATTGTGGGGGATTGATTTGCCAGGGCCCCCCTGTGGAAGTGACAGTGACAGGTGGGTGATGCTATCGAGGCAGTAGTTGTTGGTGTTGGGGGTGTGAGTATTTGCTTGAACCAGGTCTGGGTGTAATGTTGGCTTGAGGCTGTGGGTCCCTGGTGTAATGTTGGACATTCCATGGTTCTAGGGGCAGTCCTAGAGCCTTATGGCTGTGGAGTCACAGACTCGGCAGCTGTGGTGAAGCCTCAGAGGCAGAGCCTCATTGCCCAGGCTCAGTGGGAGCCTCAAAGCTAGAACTGTGGCCTGGATGCAGGGCCAGAGCTGTGTGGGCAGAGCCGTGGTGTGAGACCACTGCATGGAACCATAGAGGTTGAGCTGCATAGACAGGAGGTGGTTTCAGTGGCATGGGGACTGTGGAGGTGGACCCACATGAGATCTACTTTCTTAAATTTTAAAATTACTGTACAATATAGTTAAGTATAGGCACAAAAGTGACTATACATTATAGTTAACTATAGGCAAAAGATGTATAACAGAAGTCTAGAACTTATTCAGCTTGCTAAACTGAAACTTTATGATGATTAATCAGTACCTATCCATTTCCCCTCCCCCTGTCTCCTGGGCAACCGCTATTCTATTCTCTATATCCATGAATTTGACTATTTTAGGTACCTTTTGTAAGTGGAACCATACAGTATTTGTTCTTCTGTGATTGGCTTATTTCACTTAGCATGATGTTCTCCAGGTTCATCCATGTTGTTTCATATGGTAGAATTTCCTTCTTTTTAAAGACTGTATAATATGTCGTATGGATATATCACATTTTCTTTATCCATTCATCTGTTTATGATACACAGGTTGCTTTCATATCTTGGTATTGTTAACAATGTTGCAATAAACATTGTGTTGTAGTTATCTATTCTACATAATGATTTCATTTCCTTTGGATATTTACTCAGTAATGGGATTGATGGATCATATGGCGAGGGAAAAAAAAGAGATTCCCCACAGGGAAAAGTTGACATCTTTGTATTTCTTTGGAACTACCAAGGAAAACTGCAAGGCCGTGAGGGCACCTGTGAGTGTGTCCTTGTAAACTGGTGACTACTTATAACTGCTTATGCAGTCTCATGGTAGCTTTCAGCTCATTTTATTACTAAAATTTATGCCTAAGGAAAATTATAGTACCATTAACATAACATGGGTTGCATAAAAACACCTGGTAGGTATATTGAGTGTGTTTAATATCTTTAGCCTGTGTACATACAATGATATCGGGAAAGAATCCATGTCATTCACTAAAAAGAAATTTAAGGTGTCACAATGGGCAGATTGTGTGGATTTTACTACCTGGAGAAGTCCTGTGTTAGCCAGGAGTGAATGTATTACATAAGTAACCTCTAATAAACTAATTTAACTCACCGATCTGGAATTGTCTGGATCATTCTTTGATCTCTTGGCCCCATCTCAGTTCAGAAGGTGGTTTTTCTATATTGTCTTGGGATTTTCCCAAAACATATGGTATTTCTATTTCAAATTTTTTGAGGAACCACTATACCATTTTCCATAGCAGCTGTACAATTTTACATTCCCGCCCACAGTGTTCAAGAGTTCCAATTTCTCTATATCCCTGTCATCATTTGTTATCTTTTGTTTTTGTATTTTTGATTCTAGCCATTGTAACAGGTGTGAGGTGATATCTCCATTGGTTTTGATTTGCATTTCTCTGAGGATTAGTGATGTTGGACATCTTTTCATATAGCTGTTGGCCATTTGTATTTTTTCTTTGGAGGAATGTCTATTCAAGTCCTTTGTCTACTTATTAGTTGGTTTATTTGTTTTTGTGCTATTAAGTTATGGGTGTTCCTTATATATTTTGGATATTAACCCCTTATCATGTATATTTTGCAAATATTTTATCTCTTTCCATATATTGCCATTTCACTTTATTGACTGATTGCTGTGCAGAAACTTTTTATGTAGTCTCACTTGTCTATTTTTGCTTTTGTGCTTGTTTGTGTTTTGGAGTCATAGTCAAGAAATCATTGCCTAGACCAATGTTATAAAGCTTTTCTCCTATGTTTTCTTCTAAGAGTCTTACAGTCTCAGGTCTTACATTTCAATCATTAATAATTCATTTCTAGTTGATTTTTGTATAAATGTTCATTTTGATATTTTGCATGTGGATATATAGTTTTCCCAACACCACTTGTTGAAGACTATTCTTTCCTTATTGTTTATTCTTGACACCTTTGTGGAAGATCAGTTGACTGTATATTCTTGAGTGTATTTATGGATTTTTTATTCTGTTTTGTAGGTCTATATGTCTGTCTTTATACCAGTACCATACTTTTTTGAGTATGGTAGCTTTGCAATATATTTCGAAATTAAGAAGTATCATGCTTCTAGCTTTGTTCTTCTTTTTTAAGATTTTTTTGGCTATTTGGGGACTTTTGTAGTACTATATGAATTTTAAAATTTCTTTTCTATCTCTGTAAAAAACATCATTGGGAATTTTATGCAGATTACAGCGTAGATCATTTTGAGTGGTATGGGAATTTTAACCACATTAAATTTTCTAATTCATGAACACAGGGTATCTTTCCATTTTTTTATGTTTTCTATGATTGCTTTTATCAATATTTGTAATCATCAGTGTATAAGTATTTCACCTCCTTGATTTAGTTTATTACTGAGTATTTTATTCTTTATGGTGTTATTGTAAATGGAATTTTTTTCTTAATTTCCTATTCAGATAGTTGATTGTTAGTGTATGGAAATGCAATGAATTTTTATATGTTGATTTTGAATCCTGCAACTTTACTGAATTTGTTTGTTTCAACAATTTTTTTTAATGGCATCATTAGGGTTTTCTACATAAAAGATCATGTCATCTGCAAATAGAGATAATTTAATTCTTTCTTTCTCATTTGGAAGCCTTTTATTTCTTTTTCCTGGTTAATTTCTCTAGGTAGGACTTCCAATACTACCTTAAATATAAGTAGCAAGAATTATCATCTTTGCCTTATTCCTAATCTTAATGAAAATGAAACAAATCAATCTTTTGCCAATCTCCCAGCTAGAGATTCTGGGAACCTCTCAAACAGCAAGCTGCTGAGTATGATGTTAGCTTGTGGGCTCACCATATATGGCCTTTACTATTTTGAGGTAAATTCCTTCTATCTTGATTGTTTTTAATTCCTTTCTCTTTATCTTTTCTATATCTTCTGTAGGTATTTGTGGTTACTATGAGGCTTATATAAAATATCTTGTAGTTGTAACAGTTTCTTTTAAGCTAATAACTACTTAACTTCAATCCCATATAAAAATTCTACAGTTTTACTTCTCGTCTCACACACTTTGTTATTGATGTCACTAATTACATTTTTTTATACTGTATGACTACTAACATATTTTTGTAGCTATATTCTTAATACTTTTGTCTCTTAATTTTTATACTTGAATTAAAAGTTATTTATAAATCACCATTACAGTATTATAGTATTGTATATTTGTCTATGTAATTACCTTTACCAGTAAGTTTTACACTTTCACATGCTTTCATGTTGCTGTTTAGTAGCCTTTGTTTTCAATGTAAACAATTCCCTTTAGCATTTCTCGTAAGGCAGGTGTAGTGATGATCAACTCCCTTAGCCATTGGTTATCTGAAAAAGTCTTAACTCTTCTTTATTTTGGGAGGACAGTTTTCAAGGTATTACATTCTTGGTTAGCAGTTTCTTTTTTTCAGCATTTTCATTCCCATCTGGTTTGTAAGGGTACTGCTAAGAAATCTGCTAATAGTCTTATGACCGTTCCCTTGTATGTGATGAGTTGCTTTTCTCTTGTTGCTTCCAAATTGTCTTTGACTTTCGAGAATTTTATTATAATGTGTGTCAGTAAATATTCTTTGTATATAATTTATTTGAAGTTCTCTGGAATTCATGGATATGGATGTTCATTTCCCTTTCCATATTTGGGAAGTTTGTGACCACTATTTAAATAATGGCCAAATATTAATCTTTAAATCTTAAAATTAAAATAATACAATTAAAATAATCTTTAATTTAAACCTTTAAATTAAAATAAGATTTCTAGTTCTTTATCTCTTCTTTTTCTTTGATTGCCATTGTGCATATATTGGTTTGCTTGATGTTGTCCCATGAATCCCTGGGATATGTTCACTCTCTTTTACTCTTTTTTTTTTTTTTTTTTGCTTCTTTGACTGGATGATTTGAAATCACCTATCTTTGAATTTGCTGCTTCTTTCTTCTGCTTGATCTGATTAAGTCTACTGTTTAACCCATCTAGTGAATTTTTAAGTTAAGTTATTGTGTTTTTCAGCATAAGAATTTCTGTTTGGTTCCTTTTTATAGTTTCTTTTTGTTGATTTTATGATTTTGTTCATGTATCATTTTTCTGATTTTATTTAGGGGTCTGTGTTTTCTTGTACTTTACTGAGCTTCTCCCAGATGATTATTTTGAATTCCTTGTCAGACAATTTATAGACCTCTATTTCTTTAGTGTTGTTTACTAGAGATTTATTTTGTTCCTTTGATTGTGTCATATTTCCCTGGTTTTTCATTTCCTCATAGCTTTTCATTGATGTTTTCACATTTGAAGAAATAGCTACTTCTCCCAGTCTTTACAAACTGTCTTTGACAGGAAAAGTCCTTTGTCAATCTCCTAGGAAGAGATTCTGGGAGCCTCTCAAATAGCAATCTGCCTGCCCTTTTCCTTTGTTCTTAGCTACCCTGACATCCAAACTATGCTGGTTCTGTCAGTAATCTGTTTGAAGAGAGACAAAAACTGGACTTTTGGTTAGTACACTAAGAATTATGTTATTTTTGTATGCAGTTAGAATTTTTTATGTAATCAAATTTATTAAGGGCTAAGAGGCACCTCCTCTTAGTGCTTCTGGATTTATATCATAGTGAGGAAAGTTTCCTACTTCGAAGTTTGAGACACTCACCTTTATTTCTTTATAGTACCTATATGGTTTTATTTTTTACATTTAAATCTTTGATCAATTTGGTATTTATCTGTTGTATGGTTTAAGAAAAGGATCTGATTTTATACCAACACCATTTATAAAAAGTATATTTTCTCCCTACTGTGACAACTTATTTCTATTCTGTTCCAAATTCACCTTTCATTGGCTGCTATATAATAATTGAGATGACCTCTTTAATTATTTTTCCTTAGCCAGCTGGCATAATGTTAACTTTTATCAGAAGAGGGTGCTAGAAGTTCATTGGGGATGATAGGAATTTCCCCAGTGCATAGATCCATAGTATAACTGGCTATCAGCACCCAACTCCTTTAGTGACCAGTGGTTAGCAGTTTCCAGTGGTTAGAACATGTTCTTAGAATCCTCTTGTATGGTTTTTCAGCAGGTTGTGCATCATGACACCTCCTGTGTATGGCTTTCTTTAGCACCCCAGAGGGTGGGTTTCAGTGAGTAATGATGATGTGTCAGCTGGTGTGTCAGGGCAATTTCTCTGCCATCCACTGATCGTGGCTGAACCCACTTCAACAAGGTCTGCATTTCAGTGCTGGTGTATGTGTGTGTGTATGTGTGTGTGTGTATGTGTGTGTGTGTGTGTGTGTGTGTGTGTTGGCTCTTTCTTGCACACTCTTATCTCAGCACTAGGGGTCTATCTGCTATTTCTATATTGTATTGAGTTTTCTTTACCTCTTACTAGCCAATCCCTTATTACTCCAATACTTCATTATAGTTAATATTAATAATTCTTTATATTAAAATTTCCTTGTTCAAATGACTATGGTGTTTGTCACTTAATTGGTGACAATATACTAATAAAGTATAAATGGAGATGTTGCCTTTATTATAAAGGAAATGCTCATATATAATTTGATCTGTTTCTGGATTTTAAAATTTTCTTTCATTAGTTTGTCTGAATTTGGGCCAAATTCAAGCTTTCTTAATTATAGAAGTTTAAAAGAGTGCAATGCGCACCACCCGAAGGATGGAAATATTTGAAACTCGGACTTAGCGGGGGAGGGGAGACAAGGACAACATATGTAACCTAAACATTTGTACCTCCATAATATGCTGAAATAAAAAAAAAATTGTCAGTGCTTGCTGTTCCTCATTGCTTTTCTATTCCAGGATTTAACAAGCATTTCTTGATTGTTTTTAAAAACAAATTTTTGATCAACTTATCTAGCTCCAGGAAAAACACCTGATGGTGTTAAAAATTTTTGTATTTCAGTCAATCTATAAATTCACTTAGGGAGGACATCTTTATGATATTAAGACATTCTATTCCAATCAAACTATAGCTTTCTATTTGTTAAAGGGTACGTATGAGTATTTTTGAAGTGTCTTATAGTTTTCCTCATATAAAGCTTGGACTTTTAGGTGTTTTCTTTTTCTTTTTTTTTTTCTTTTTTTATTTCAGCATATTATGGGGGTACAGATGTTTAGGTTATGTATGTTTCCCTTGCTCCCGCTCCCCACCAAGTCCGAGTTTCAAATATGTCCATCCTTCGGGTGGTGCGCATTGCACTCTTTGTGTATGCATATACCCATCCCCTCTTCCCTCCTCCCCCCTTAAGAATATCTTAAGTGAATTAAATTCTAGACATTAGTATCTAAAATTTCCACAGTGCCAGATTTGTCCTGGCATGAAATTAAATTTAGCTATTATTTTAATGAAAGGATAAAAAATAGAATTCTTATAATCTTATCATCTTCTCATTCTTATTTCAATTTTCTAATTTAGAATAGCTCATCTTATGTTCCTTTATTTGTTTTTTTTTTTCAAAATGCTGAACATAAATCTCCATCTTAGGAGGTGCAAACATGAAATTGGGTGGGAGGCTCACTCTCACCTTCCGTGACACTGACAAGACTTTTCGTGACGACTGTCCCTGAAAGTGTTCTCCTCTTCCATGGA
>CAUYSK010026685.1:0-21001 GCA_963575035.1 Avahi laniger | reverse complement strand
CTCAAGTGAGTCTTTAATTCCGCCAGGCAGAATTAATACTATACCATTCTGGTTCATTCTTTCCCACTCTCCTAAATGATTATTTCATACTTTGTTTGCTCTTTGCAAACTCCCTATCCTCATTCTCTCATGATGACCTTGATTCCTGTTTTTATGAGGAAAATAAAGCAAAAAGAGGATAATGTCCACAGATTACCTACCTGCTAGCATGTGCACACACATACTCTTGTTTTTCTGCCTCTTACCCTACCCAAAGCACTTCGATAATATGTACATTACCTAGCACATATCTTGGTGCCTGGTTAGTAGGAGATTCATATATTCATATTCTCTCTCTCTCTCTCTCTCTCTCTCTATATATATATATATATATATATATATATATCTCTATAAAAAATTTGGCAGGGCATGGTAGCTCACGCCTGTAGTCCCAGCTACTCAGGAGGCTAAGGCAGGAGGATCGCTTGAGCCCAGGAATTTGAGGTTGCTGTGAGGTATGATGATACCACTGCACTCTAACCAGGGCAACAGAGTGAGACCCTGTCTCAAAAAAAAAAAAAAAAAGTATTATATATACACATTTGCGCTATATATATATATATATATATATATATATATATATATTTAGAATTTGCCTTTTCTCCTTCTCTGACTTCATTGCATTGTCTATTCCACATATTTGACTTTTAAAATATTCAGTTCTAAAAACATTTATTGTCACAAAGGACAATATTGTATGATTCCATTTATGTGAAGCATCCAGAATAGGCTAATTTATAGAGACAGAAAGTAGATTAGTGGCTGCCTAGAGGAGGATAAGGTTATTGGGGGGTGAGGGTTGATGGGTAAGGAGTGTGTATTTCTTTTTGGGATGATGAAAATTTCTAAAATTGATTGCGGTGATGTTTGCACAACTTTACAAATGTGCTAAAAGCTATTAAATTGTATAGTTGGGTGAATTTTTCGATATGTGAATTATATCTCAATAAAGCTGCTTTAAACAAGAAGCATTTATTCAGTGCACTATTAGAAGCTTCACATATATTTACCGTCCACATTTAATTCTCACAGCAGTCCTGGTTTCTGCTTTTTCTAATGAGGCAGTCAAGGCTCAGAGGTTGGATAACTTACTAAGGCCAAACCTAACAAGTGGCTTAGCCACAGGTAGATCTTTAGCCAGTGCTAATCATTTGAGTTCTCCTTATTTAACTGCTAAGAATGTAATTTTCATTTAGGTATGAACTGATTGATTTTAATATATGGCTTGGCCTTTGTTAACTCTAAAATCTGATGCCATGAGATTAACTTATGTTCCAGCCTTTTTTTTTAAGAGCATATCAGGATTATAATGGGGGGAAAGATGAAACAAGAATGAGAAGATTATTGCTAATTATTAAAGTTGGTATGTGAGGGATCATGGGTTTACTATACTTGTGTAAGTTTAAATTTCTCATAATTAAAAAAGTTTTTGTTATTTTATGTGTGACCTCTAGTCAGCAAATGGCTGCTTGGCTCTATTTTAAATTTAGGCCCAGTTAGCCACTTAGAACCCATCTTGAAGGATTGGCTCTTTCAGGCTCACATCTGTTCACACTAGCTATGAGGCACAGTGCTAGGGATAGAGAGAATAATACATCTTAGGGTGAAAGAAATGAAGGGATAATGAACCTGGTAGACCTGAAAAGAGTTTATGTCAGGAGTTTTGGAGGTTATGGCCTAGGAGCAAAGCCTCTAATGTACTCCTTCCTCATTAATCTTTCGTGATTCGGGCTAGCTCCTTTAGCTTTGGAAATGGTATGTCTCTGCAGCATTAGGGGGTCTGACGGTGACACAACAGAATGAGACCTGGCTGTTGCATTTATTCTAGTGTCAAGGGAGAAAGGTAAAAGAAACCTCCAAATTTCCTTATATTAATAGATTTTCAACCCACTTAAGCAAGATGGAAAGAGAAGCAACAACTTGGGCAAAAGGCATTGGATACAGGAATAAATGTGAGAATACCTAGCAGTGATAAGTAGAAGCAGTAGAAGATAGTGGTTACACGAGTATGAGCTTCGGAGCAAATTTGTGTAGAAAGGTTGCTTATGGCTGTTATTTTTAATCAAAGTGTCTGAATGATGACCCTGTATTTGGGTATGTCCAGGAAAATGCTAATGAAGGTAAATGAATACTTTGTATCTGTTTGTAATTAGAACTACTGCATGTTTTATTTTTCTTATGGAAACAGTATACCTATAATATATTTTTTGTTCTTCTTAGATTCATGTTCGTCTTCAGTGAGCAATATAAAACAAAATTATTAATAAACCCCAGAATCCTCTGAAATTATAAGGAAAACATTTTGTTTTTATTGTTTTAAACTTTTTCAATCTCCAAAATGACTTTAAAAAATTAATTCAAAATATTCTCCTACCAGGCAAGGAGTCAGCATTAAAAATTTTAGCTTGAGAATACCTCTTCCCCCAAAATTTAAGCATCTAAAAATAGATTCTTAGAATAAAAGTGTGTCTTCATGAACAAAAATAGCATCACAACCACAATACTATAACAAACCAAAATAAATCATATTCTAAATTTGGTGTCACTGCTGTTAACCTCACATGTACATAATGTGAATTACAGACATGTGTCTAGTAACCAAATGCATTTTATTTAAGGCTGGTATACATCCTCAGAGAACTAGTATGAAGGAGACAAATTGGCTTTTAAAGTGTATTTCTAGAATGTTGCTTGAGGTTTCTGTAATTTAATTCTCTTGATCTTTACTGCATTTTGGCATTCTTCCCAGGACAGTTTATTGGTACATGGACTTTAGTTTCAATCTCTTCCCTTTTTCCTTTTAATTTTTTCCAGTGAATACTTAGACTGTGAAGGTTAAGAAAACCAGTAGTTCCAGAAACTAAATTCTATATTTAACTGCAGACTGGGTGTGGTTCAGAAAACTGCAATGCAAGATTACCTGGTGTTTGCCAGTCATCAAAACCCTGACCTGCGGAGAACATTTATTTTCCTAGTCCTCTGACTCTGAAATATGCTGAATTATGATGATGTGATATGTGATAGATAGTTTTGTATGTGAAAATAATAGACAAAAGAGTCTCACAGATTCAAGCTTCAAATGACTGTAAAGAACAGTTTCTTCTGTGCTCTTTTATTATCTTTAATTATCACTGTGCAATTAAAAAAAAAATTACCCAGGAAGTCCCCTCCATTTCTCTCATTTCATGAAGCCCATTTTTTCTTAATATATTTTTTCTTCTTCTTTGCTTTATATAATTTCAAACTTTGTTAAATATCATGAAAATGGAGAAATAACCGCTTGTACTTCTAGTAGGGTTTTCTCTCCTTTAAAAACAAAACAAAAATACTTAACCTCTTGAGAATCCTGTTACTTTGTAAAATGCAAAAATAATCACCTTTTCCTTCCTTAACAGTGTCCTTGGTTTGTTTTAGTACTGTGGTTGTGATGTTATTTTGTTTGGATCCTTTATTGTTTTGTATGTTCTAATATTGGTATCACTCATATTATACAGAAATCCATGGAGTTAGAGACCCATCTCATTTGAGTAAGATTACACCTAACCAGAAAAAAAATTGGAGCAGAAATGCTTATAAATATTTTCCTAATATTGCTCTTCTGAGGAATTGAGACTTATCCAGATGTTTCTTTGGATGGCAACTTGTATTGTTGGAACAATAAAGGGACTGATTTGCCTTTGTTGTACCAAAAAAATATAAATTGCATCTACTGACCACTGATTCCGTTTAAGCAGCCTAGGTTTAAGCTAAGAACTTTGATTTCATTTACCTGTATTTGGTCATCATTACTGCAGAGAATAAGGAAGGGATCCTAAAGATCTTCTAGTTCAAATAGTTTGTTGTTGGGATCAAAAGGCTGTTTAACTTGTTTAAATTCACAGAAGAAATGAGATTAAGTTGCTTATTTTGAAATCACAGTCATGTAAACCATAAAATATGATTTTTTAAAAAGCCTATTTATTGAACTCAGCCCTTTATCTTCCTTAATTTTTATTTGATAAACATTTATTGAATGTCTGTGTGCTAAGCTTTATTATGTTCAGAATTATGATAACAAAGATGAGTAAGACAAAAGTCCTCATTTTATTTAACTCCAAATCTCTTCTCTTCTGTATTTATTCATCTGTTTCTCTCTGGCCTCCTTGTTCTTTCTTTTTCCTTCCTGAACACCTCTCTGTATCTTCCTCTTTCTTACCTTCTGTTCTTCAGTTTGCCAGGAGAACTTCTATCCATTCTTTCTTTCCTCTCACTCTCTTTCTTTTCTTTTAAGCATACCCTCTATCCTCCACATCTGTTCTTATTTGCTTAGCTGATTGTAATATAAAACTGAAGTATATGCTTTAGTGTTTCTTAATACTTTTTGGTATTATGTGCCTATTTCATTTAAAAAGCAAATTAGTCAATATATATTATTTCAAAGCAATTAGTAAATGTTAATATAATTTCTGAGGGTCCTTCAAGTTCTTAAAATTGTATCACTCTATAATTCTAAAGAACTTCTTGTTTTGTGTGGAGCCTTTGTTCTCTCTGAGATTCCATGGCTTTGGATAGGAAAATACTTCCCACCCTAGAATGAAATCTTTGGAAAATAATTGGTGCTGAGCATAACAACATGAACAGACTAACTTCAAGCAACAAAATCACTTCCATGATAACTAAAGTTGTCAGAAGACCAGTTCTGCAGGGCTGTATTTTTAGGTATATCCTTATAATCTGTCTTAGTACCCTGTTTAGCAATTAGCTTCCCTCACTTTCTACATTTATATATTACAGTAATGAAATATCTTGAGGGTATTACAGTCTGAAAATGCAGAGAAATTGTTGTTCACCTACCTTTTCATCAGTCTAGTAGTTAGAATTACTTCCTTATAAAATGAGAAAACTAAAAACTCACCTTCTTACTGCTTAGAAGAAATTAGCTTCTCTAAAACTTCGTTCATTGCTTTACAGTTGCAAAGAAACTTACATTTTATTTTCTTATTTATTATGTTACTGCTGAATTGAGTGAACTAGCTTGAGAAAATCCCTTCTTCACATCTAGGATCAAAGAGGTCATGTATCTGACCAAGATGGTGATTTTATTTGGATAGGAAATTCGGTGAATTTTTTTCCATCTTCTTTACATCCAAGTATGATAGCTTTGTAGCAAATGACTAAGTCGATGATGAATTCATTAAGTAGAATATTATGGTAAAATGACAGATGTGGCCTCTATAAATTTGAGGAAAATGTAAATGAAATAATGTTAAGCAACAGAAGAAACACATTTACATAATAATATAAAAACCATATATATCTAAAGGTAAAGATTGAGAGATAATAAAAAATAAATTATTTGTCTTCAATGTTGAATAGTTTGTACATGTTTACATCACTTAAGTTTTTTTGTTTGTTTCTGATGACATAGTGGTTAAAAACACAGACTTTGGAGTTAGAACGACTGGGGCTCCTCCTCACCAGCTATGTATCCTTAGGCAAATTGCTTGCTATACTATGACTAATAATCATACCTATCTTATAGGAGTGCTGTGATTTAACGCTAAACAGCAGTGACTGTAAAGTGCTCAGCATGGTACATGACACACAATAGATTTAATAGATGCATTCCTCTACTGCTAAATTGCGCAAAAATATTAAGAACTTTCAGAAGGAATTCTGGGTTTCTTCAAATGGAAATTTCTAAAGAGTCATCATTTTCGGTATTCCTAAGATAAAAGTCTACTTAGCATTTCTTTATTCACATGAAAGCCATTGTCCTCTGTGTGCCAAACGTTGTAGCAGGTATTAAGGCAAACTGAAGGACAGGGTTCCAGGCCTGGTTGGTAGTCTTAGTCCAGTGGAGGAGTCAGGTTAGAAAAGCCACATGGGAGTTGGGTACCAGGTGTGATAAGGACACAGAGGAGAGTGGCACAAAGAAAGGAAACCCTGAGGTGGCACTGGAGCTGGGTCCTGTAGAGCAGTGAGGTTTTGGTGGGTTGAGAAGAGGAGGAACGGCACAGCCGGCAGTGGGAGCAGTGTGCGCAAAGGCACAGAGGCTTGAAAACCGAGGTCGCTCGAATGTGCCAGTCAGGCCGGAAACAAGTCTGGGAGAGTAGGATTGGGGAATGGCCTCGTATTGCCACATTTCCAACATATGTCTTTCTCAGAGCATTCTTTTTTGTATCTATGCTGAAATATGTTCTTTTAATAATGGGGGAAAAATTTTTTTTCTTAATTAATTTTCTAGGTTGGTTGTGCCATTTTCCTCCCACATATGAAACAGAGATAATAGCTCTTTTATGCCAGGGACTCAGATTATGTTTTACGTGAAGGTGGATTTTGTGTTAATATTTGTAAAACATCCTGGGAATTTAAAAATTCAAACTTTTGAAAAATCTTTCCAGCCTTCTTTTTTAAAGACAAGAGCCTAAATAATATTCCCTTTTCAGCATGTTCAAGGAAATATCTTGAAATTCCTGCCATTTTCAATTAGAAAAAAAAATCTTTTGATCCATCTTTTTCCTTCTGATTTGTTTTATAAAGGTATGTTATTATAAAAATTATAAAATGCAGGGTGTTTTTTTTTAAACTGACTTCTAATATAAAGGTACATTGTTAATATGAAAATTTAGGTAATATCTTTGCCAGAATGAATTATTTCGCCATCTGCTAAGTAAATTTTACTTGGTATTTCAGTAGTATAGTTTATGTGCTCATTTGTGCTATGGTTTGGTAACACTCGGCATGCACTAAAGTCTGATATTACTAAGTATAGCTTGAACTTGATTGAATTGAATATTTAAGAAGACCCTACAACTTGAACAAAATTAGAAAACACTATCCCCTTCTTTCCGCCACAAGACATATTAGACTCAGGGTGGGAGACAGAACAGTGCAGTACTTTCTAATGTTATTAAAGTTGTAATACGTTCAGATCAACTCAATGATAAATAATAATTAAAAGATTTAAAGACCAAATCAAAATGACTCAACAGCAGCAGAAAAATTACTTCTGAAGGCTTCAGTGTTGTTTTTCCTTAGCCTGATCATTGGACCCTTTTCACCCATAAAAATGGTTTTGTCGGAGCAGATTTGAGTCCTTTAAACTGTAGTGTTTGTCCTGGTCTGTAATAGATGAGCACCTTAAGCACATGCCCTCTCCCCCTCCGTTAGGTTGTTTTGCCTTCGCTGCAACCCCTGGCAAGCTGACCTTTCTTCCCTCCTCTTCTGATGTCATTACTGTCCTAGGATAGAAAATGCTGGAAGAATACACTATAAATTTTGGAATTAATGGATGCTGGAAGTTGAATTTTAAAGAGTTTATCCTCTTTCATACTCCTTATGGAATGACTTGGGTAGAACATAATGAACTACACCTCCTGTATCTCTGCAAATAGAAGGAAGTTCGTAACATTTATATGAGACAGCAGGAGCCTGGACATGACCTCATTTCAATCCATTAGACTATTTGAGGAAAAAAAACAACAAAACTTTCCCACTTATTGACAGGTAAAGTTATCCCAATCCATTTCTCATAGCCAGTAAGAAGATGAACTGTCCTTAAATGCATTTTAAAATTGGAAAATTATACTTCCTGATTCCTTTTTGGTCAAACAGAAATAGCTGAAAGAGAAATTATCATGTTTTTGAGGCAGATTAGAAGTTTTCCCTGTCCTCCATATAGATGCTTTGCCAGCAGTTTCATTTTTTACAAACAATGTAGCCCTTATTTCTCTAGTCCCTGAGCCAGTTAAACAGGACAAAAGAGACCCCATGTTCCCTTATACTGTTCTGTGGCCACAGTTCATAAAGGAATGAAGCATAGGTAGGTATTGTGTGTAATGAGTCACCAATGAAGTATATGATTCATCCCAGAGGCAGAATTGTAGGTAGTATAAATATTAACATTGAGGTAATCAACTTATAGACTAACTGGAAAATGTTGATGGAAAACTAGTGAGCTTTTTTTAAAACTCAAATATTTATTGAGCTTCTACTTTGTACCAATCATTGTGATAGACACTAGGGGATACGGTAATTAACAAGACAAATGTGGTTTTGGCCTTTATAATAGTGCATAAAGAAATCATTATTGTTATACTTAAACATTCTCAACATGTACAAGGGTTTGCATACGTGTGTGATGTTTGAAGACGTCAATTGGTAGGATGCAAACTTGTGGGTGAATATCTAACTTTGGATGAGGAAGCTCAAGTGGACTGTGTCATTTTAGTGGTATGAGTTATCTAAAAGCGGTCTTTGAAAACACTTTGAAATACTTTGAAAACCTGTGTACCACAGAAATCATAATTGTGCCACATCCAAATATTCTGTTCTATTGGTTCCTACTTTGACATGTCATCCATTAAGTCAGAAGGCCAGACTAAGCTATGGTTCTAACCATCTTGAGACTATCAGGTAATGTAATTACCATTATCTTACTGAGTTTGTCATCAAAATACCTTTGCTCTGTAGTGTCACTGTGAAAGAGTTTATTTAACTTGTATACAACTGTTAAGTTAACTTTTCAGCTCTGACAATATTAATATAAGTAGCATGTTTTTGGTCAGATGTTATCAGAATTAATTTGGCTTTTTAAGAAGCAATTGAAGGCTCATTTATCTATATCCTGGTAGTTTGAGTGACTCCCACTAAAAACAGTAGCAAACCCAAGACACAGGACACAAAAAGCTAGGTTTCAGAAAAAGTAGTAAGTACTCCTATGTACAAAGTATTGTGTTTCTCCCTCTGCTTTCAGGGAAGTATCAGGATAATCCTGGACCAGTGCACCTCTGATTCTTAGAAGAATCTATACGGTTGTCTGCATTTGGTTTGCTATTAATACTTGTTAAGATCAAGAATTTGGATTAATCCCTCGGAGAAGCAGTTCTCATTTTTAATACAGACAATATCCTTTTTAGCAAGAGGTAGTCATTTTACAGAAACATAATACTGACCATAAGAAAAACCATGCCAGGGAGATGATGGATTGATTCTTATTAATCCTGTTCTGTTGATCTTCACATTGTCATAAATTGTTGTTCAGTAGTGTCAGATGTGTAAGTGGCTAGTTTATAATTCAGGACTTCATATTTATTTATTTATTTTTTAATTGACAGATATTTAAATAGTCACCAGCACTTTATAAATAAAAATAGGCTCCCTGCCTCTGGACACCTTGTACACCAAGAGTAAGGAACTTAGTTCCAGATGACCTTACAAATCTCTTTTGTAAACCTACTTCCTACCAGCTAAGGCTGACAAAACCAAGAGAGGAAGATGTACCTGCTACCCAGGCAAAGGGGAAGCAAATGCAGCAAGGAGCAACCAACACCAATGCTTTCCATAGTTTGTGAACCAGTAGATACAGTCATTTTCCAACATACCACAGTATCCACTGGTACGAACTTAGTTATCACTCACATTGGTAGTTTCGTTAGGAAACTAGGACATCCATATATCAGCAAAATTAAACACTGCCCTCTTGTACATGTTTTTTTTTTCCTTCATTATTAAAATGGAGGGTTGAACAAATATTTGATAAATTCAGTGGTATTCATTCAGTCAAGAGACATGTTTTAAAGGAAATATTGTTTTTTAGTTGTTTTTCTTCAGGCTTAGAATTTTTCACTTTTCTTGTTTTTGTCTAACTCTAAAAAATGGTCTCTATTTTTTTCATTGTCTTCATAGACTTATGATTAAAGGGAAAAGCAATGTCACAAAGTAATAAAACTCACACTAAATCTCTAATATGGTGCTTCACTTAGGGCTGCATGTTATTGGACAGGTGGTAGCTTTTGTTGTTTCCAAAGCTTAGTGATAGGATAAAGTGTGCTAAAACCTCAGCTCCTAAATCCAGTCCTATCCTTGACACCTATTTATCAGAAAACAAGTAGGATCTAGTGGCAATTAGCGTGCTGCAAGTAAATAAAACGTTTAAACATAGAATCTTTGCAATGAAGAGCCTTGGGAAATGAAAACTTCGTTAAGGCACATTTTATACATGGTGTCTATAATTCTCATTCTCATGTATGGATTTTTCTTTTTTAAACAAGTAAAAAAAAGGCATCTTACTATCCTGATAACGATTTGGAAACTTTGTTCTCTGCTAGTGTCTGAGGAAGTAGTAACTCTTCTACGATAGGTTAACTGCGCCGTAGACATACACTTTTAATGTGTATTGATGTTATATTTCAAGTGAGAAGTCCCAGGGTTTATTTAACTGTCCTCTACTTGGGGAAAAAGGCAGGGCAGTGTTACGATTGTCTCCAGAGCAATTGAATTTTCTTTCCCAAGGAGGAAAAGCCCTCAGATGAGATGTAGCTGTGGTCCTAGGGCTATCATGGGTTTCTTACCCATGCCGTCACATCTTTGCTTCCAGGAACTCTTGTGAAATTTACAGGAGGTCGGTCGAGATGATTCATTGGTACAGAGATTTGCATTACATATCTTAAATGAAGTCTGGAACAATACCATGTCTTAGCTGAATTTGGGTCAATGAATCAGGAAACCTGAGTTGCAGGTCATGTGACCTTGAACAAGTCAGTTCTCTCTGGCTCCTCATCTGGAAAATTTTTGTCCTCACCTGCAAAATAAAGAGGCTTTAAGTTTAAAGGTCTTTGCTTTTTTTGTCAGGTTCTACTCTGTGGTATATCTAAATCCATGTGTAATGAGCTGTGTTATGGAATTCCATATGCATTTAAGAATTAGGATTCAAAAATTCACCTTTTCATATCTGAATCCTTTCATCTTTTCATAATCCAGTACTAATTTTTCTGCTTAAAACTCTCTTCTCTTTTCACAGGCTATTCTGTATTACAACTTTAAGATGCCACAAAGTCATGAAAACTTACAGCTTCTTCTGTAATAGAACTCATTTATATTTTAGGTTTTCCTTATACTCACACCTTCTGAAAGGCTGATGTGGAGAGAGCCATTATTTATTTTATTAAGTCTGTAGAATTAAAAATGAACTCATCTGTAAGAAATACATTAGTGTAGAACTGTGGTCCCCAACCCTCAGGCTGCAGCCCAGTTCAGGTCGGTGGCCTGTTAGGAAATGGGCCATCACCGCCTGAGCTCCGCACCCCACCCCATCCCCAGTCTGTGGAAAAATTGTCTTCCATGGAAAGGGTCCCTGGTGCCAAAAAGTTTGGGGACTGCTGGTATAGAACATCTTTTGTTTGTTGTACTATAGTGTGCTTGCAAAACAAACTTTTAAAGTGTACATTGGCTTGTTGCTAAAAGGCATTACGATAAGCTAAGAAAGTTATTATTTAAGAATAATTTTATACAATTCCATTTTGCTCACACTTTCAGACAGCAAACTTTATTTTTAAATGATGCCTCTTTAAATTATAAAATTATCATGTGCTTAATATATAAAATAGGGAGAAATACAAGAAAATATAAAGAAGAAAGTTAAAATACCCCTTAATACTAACACCCAGAGATAATCATTGTTAACACTGGGTATATTTCTTTTCAGTCTTTTTTCCATGTGTTATGTATATATCTGTATATCTTTTTAAACAAGAGAATTATACTGGCTATGTAGTTGTGTACTTAATATCATTTATATGATCTTTGAAAACGTGATTTTTATTAACTAAATCCATTTTAAGCATATACTATAATTTATTATCCAGTGTCCTGTGATTGGACATTTCCGTTGGCAACTGTATCTCTAATTCAGGTCCTAGCTTCCTAACTGAGTATGATGCCAGTTTGTAGACAGACAGAGGGATGGTGAAAGAGAAGAAAGTATTTTGGAAAGCAGTTTTCAGATTAATCAGAGGTAGGTTTTTGTAATATCATATAATCCAATTGTTATTTTAGGTAACATTTTTTATGAGAAAATTAACACTAATACATTGTAAACTATTTAGAACACACAGGATATAAAGAAGACAATAGTATTATTTTCATTTACAAATAACTACTGAAATATTTTGGTATATTTACATTTAGGGTCTCTCTCTGTATATAAAAGCGTAATTAAGATAACTGTTATGTATGGTTTTATAACTTGCTTTTCTTCACTGACATTTTCCCATATCATTAAGTATTCTTTGAAATGTGATATTTTTAATAGCCCCTTCTTTCTTCTTCAAAGGGCTGTATCATAATTTATTTAACCATTACTACTTTATTGGACATTTAAATCTTCTCCATTTTGCCCTATTAAATATTACTGACATGAGTACCTTTGTACTTACCTTTCGTCTTAAAAATAATGATACATTTGGCCATATTACCACCTCCTTACCCCACAAAGCTGGATTTGTCTACATACTAACAGTGGCCTTGAGAATGACTGCTCGGGTCACCACAGCCTGCCTTTACATGCCTGTAATAATTTTCCTTCCGGTAAGCGAAAATCAGCTTGCTTTGCCTATTTGGTGGGTGAAAAGCAGTGTTTCATTTTACGAGCCACCACACCCGGCCTGCTTTGCTTTTAACGATTATAAAGTTTGTGTAAACTTTGTAAACAAGGATACAGAGATCTCTCCATAGCAATCTACTTTATTTAGTGAAATATGAAAGGTGAAGATGTTAGAAAAATTATGATTATAGAAGAACACATGTTTGTATTCACTATTTTAGAAACATTTCTTAGGAAAAAGGGATATCATTTAAAAATTTTTTAGTGATAGGGTCTCACTGTGTCACCCACTCTGGAGTGGTGTGATCATGGCTCATTGTAATCTCAAACTCCTGGGCTCAAGCCATCCTCTTGCCTCAGCCTCTTAAGTAGCTGGAACTACAGGCCTGGGCCACCACACCCAGCTAATTTTCTTCTTTAAATTTTTGTAGAGACAGGTCTTGCTATGTTGCCCAGGCTGGCCTTGAACTCCTGGCTTCAAACAATCTTCCCACCTCACCCTCCCTGCTTGCTGGGCTTACATGTGGGAGCCACTTTGCCCGGCTATTTTCTAAGATTTTAAAAAATCAACACTGCACTATTTTTAATTTTACTGTAATAATTGCTGAATAAAACTATTTCTAAGCCCCATTTATTATGAAGAAGCTGCCAATCTAAAAAATTGCAGTATAGCTTTGAAATGGGAAATTTGAATGAAAAAAATGTTAAGCATTAAAAAGATCAGTAGATTACAGAAGGAATAAGAACTGAAGTTAGAATATTGCAGTATTTGGCCAAACTTCTAGATAGTATAGAAGCTTATTCAGCTGACTGACTTACAGAAATATCCGCTCATTCCAGTCTACTTGCCAGGTGTATTTGTATGGTGAAATAAAGTCCATCAAAGTTTAATCACATTGTCTCTTAAGACCATCCCATTCTTTTTTCTGCTAGCTATGCTTACTCAGTGTGTTAGTTTCCTAGGGCTGACATAAGAAACTACTACATATTGAGTAGCTTAAAACAACCAGTTTATCATCTCATGGTTCAGGGGGCTGGAAATCTGAAACCAAAGTGTCCGCAGGGTTGGTTCCTTCTGGAGGCTTCGTGGAGAGGCCCTCTCGTGCCTCTCTTCTGGCTTCTGGCAGTTGCTGGCAGTCCTGATGTTCCTTGGCTTGCAGATACTTCACTCCAGTGTCTGCTTCCATCTCCACATAGCCCTCTTCTCTGTTTGTGTGTTGTTTTCTGTCTCTTATAAGGGTACTCTCATTGGATTTGGGGCCTGACATTATCTTCATCCTTACCATAATTACATCCACAAATACCCTTTTCTCACAAAAGGCCACGTTCTGAGGGTCCAAGTAGATGTGAATTTTGGGGGGAACACTATTCAACTTCCTATACCCAGCAACTTCCTTAGCAAGCAGTAGTGGAGAGCACATGGGACTGAAAGTCGAGCGGCTTGGCTCTGATCCTAGTCAGCTCCCTGACCTTGGGGAACTGAGCTTGTCATTGTCTCATTTGTCAAATGAGGAAGTCGATCATCAAATAATCTTCAAGGTCCCTAGCTGTCCTAAAGTCAGGTTAAATGATGAAGGGTCGTGTGACAGCTGGTTCCTAGTTCTGCCCTTCTTATTTCTCTCTGGCCCCAACTGTTTCACAGGGGTATTTTAAGGTATGGTTAGTATAATATTAGAGGGGCTTTGACATCTTTGCATAGAAGACAGAGTATCACTATTCTGGTCTGTAAGTAAACTGAGGGTGCTCTCTGGGCCTTTATGGATTAATGAGAGATGGTTACTCTACTTAAAGAAGGTTTTCCCATTTCTTTCATCTCTGCCTTCACCCTTTTGTTTAAGAACAAAAAGAAGAAAATTTTGAACTATTTTGTTTGTTGCTGAAGATCCCTTAGCACACAGATGTTCTTAAAAGGAGATGAGATGATTAGGTTCCAGATTATGTTAGTGTAATGTCTTCCTCTTTCCTTATTCCTGAAAGAAAAAGCTTTCTTCTAAAAGCAGGCCTTTCCTGCCCGCTGCCCAGTAATTTTACTTAGTGATGAAGAAATGCACACTGAATTGTAGGCAGTGGGAAATGTCTGGCAATGGTGAGGTTTAAATACGTCTTCGAAAGAGATAGTTCACGGGCACAGAAGCAAATGTTCATTCAAATGGCATTATCCCTGCTTACAATCAGTCTCTGTCTTTTCTATATGCTCACCAAGACGCAAAAGGAGGGGTTCTCTGGCTGCAGTTTCTATAGAGTTCAGTGTTATTGAAATGAAAGTGGCTTCAAGGACATTTCCATTTGTCACCAGCTTATGGTTTCTCATCTCATGTAAATTATTTTGCCACTTTTCATTTTAATTCTTTGCTGTCATTGTCCAGCAAAAAAAAAAAAAGATCATTCGGTTTCTCTCTGTGAAGATATTCACTGATCACTCAGCTGACAATGTCCTTTGTCTGTAAAAGTGTGGTGCATTTAGGATTTATTTTATCACTTTTTTATTGCTACCTGTAGATTTCTGTTTATATTTCTTTCCCTTTTTTGTCTTAAGAATGTTTATTGCCCCAGACATTTTCTATGTGGAACAGAAGTATGTTTTGAGCTCCAGAGTTACATTTTAGAAACAGGTCCCTTTTAGAGTCCAATAGCCAAGTTCTCCTACAATTTATCTACCTGGTAACATTAGAAATATTTGTTCCTTCAGAATAATCTAAAATGCTGGAAGGTAAATACTAAAACTAAATAGTATACCGTTCCTAGGGCTGTCTTAAATGCGTTTTCTTACCATTCCTAAGTGTCTCTTGTCTCTTCTTCCCTTTTTTTTTTTTTTTTTTTTTTTTATCTCTACGCCTACTTCAGGCCCTCTGCTCAGCCGTCGCTGCTGCTGCCTAACGGTATCTTCCTCTAGGATCACCAGAGATGTTGCCCTACAAAAACAAGTCTGATCACAGAATACCCTCGATTTAAATTATGGCTCCCAGTTGCCTAAAATGTTAACTCCTTACTTTTAAAAATCTAAACCTAACCTTTTTCCTCTAGTTTGATCCCCAACTACCCCATCTCATGCACCATATATTCTAGCCACACTAAACTTCTTCCCATTCTTGGAACATTCTAAGCTCTTTCATGACTTCATTGTTTTGTACGTGTTTCCCCCGCCTTGCACTGTTTCACTGAACCCACCCTCTCTGCGCCCCAAACCCTTGCTCTTTCTTTAAGACCCTGCACGAATATCCGTTCCTCTCTGCTACCATAGTACCATATTCATACAATGAATATAGTTCCTTTTACAGCACTTTATGTAAAATACCTGTATCTCCTGGTGATTACACCGGGAAGCTTTGTCTGGTTCATCTTTGTCACTATTTAGCCAGTATCCTGGTATGAACTAGGACTTAACATTTTTGGTTGATTAAAATGAATAATTATGTCATTAAAGTCATTAAACCTATTTTCCAACTTCATTGGTAATCCATTTTGGTTATTTATAGTTCAGAAATAAACACTATACTAAAGTAACTGTATTTACCTGTATCTTAAGCTAAAACCACTCACTGAATGTACCTGGAGAAGGTATTGTGCAATATGATAAGATCCCACCTGTCTTTCTCCTGAAAGATTCTTGGTTTCACCAAAAGCCTTAACCGAAACCACTGTTTTGTTTTTCCTTTGTTTCCTTTTTTCATTCATTTATTCCCTAATGTATGGATTTATTCAACCATTTATTGATCACAGATAACTTTTTGAGCATCTATTATGTGCCAACCAGATTTCTTGGGCTTAGATACCACCTTTTGTTAGTAGTTAGATAGAAGCTGTAGTTATTTTCCTCTTTGATGCTTCCTTTTTTCTGAGCAATCACCTCTTTCACAGAGCACATATGAAAAAGGACTCGGAATTTTAGTTGGCATTAAATTCAGGTAAGTCCATGATGAGATGTGGTCCTAGAGTGGCCACATAATTTACTGTCCAAAATGGGATACTTTGGGGGCATAAGATGGGTTTGTTAGTAATCCAAGATAATAGCACTATCCCAGGAAAACCAGGGTATGATCCTATATATACAGTCGCTGTAGTCTGATCAGATCGCGTCACTAGTTGCCTTTCGTTTTCCAAGTATATCTCAGGGTTTATGCCTTTGTTTTTTTGTCTTTACTGTGAATGTTGCCCTTTCTTGGCCAATACCCAGAGCTTCTGCGTCCCTTAGAAGCCTGCCCAGTTCAATGAGCTTTCCCAGATCAGCCCAATCCTTACAGATATCTCTGTATTCTGAATTTATTTAACATACTGTTTATAGACTTAATTAGCAACCTGATGCATTTTGGCTTGTCATAATTATGTTACTGTTTGTTGTTTTGACTCTTTGTATTTAATTTTTTATATTTTCCTCAACTAATCCATAAGCGTTTAAGATCAGGGCCCATATTTTGAACTTATGCGTACTCCTCAAGTACAGTACCTTATTCATAGTCATGTAATAATACATAGTGGTTGACTATTTTATTTCTCAGCCTACCTTTATCTTTCCTAAAAACTCTTCCACTTACATCAATATTGTGTATCTGTCCTCGCAAAAATATTTTCAGAGCTTTGCAGTGAAAAATTTAATTATTACATTTAAACTCAAATGAATAATTTTTAAACATGGAAACATTATAGAAATAGAAAAAGGAGAAAGGGGTGCTCACAGTCCTTAGTACACACCTCCAGCTGTAGTAGCACATTTCAATGAAAATTAATATTTTCAATAGGCCTACATTTCTTAATTATAAAAATAATAGGTATTTAATAGAGAGGAAAGGATTAATTAGTTGCTAGACTTAGAGATTAAAACTATAATGAATGATTCTTATTTTCTTGAGCCTTTAATTTGGAAAAAGTTAGATTTTTTTACTCTGATCTTTATTTTATATAGTTAGATCCTAAAAATACAGATTAAAAATTAATTTTAAAACTTTTTCACTCAGTACAAAGAATCATATATACCATGAATAATTGCACATTCTAATTTAGCTTCCAAAAATAGTATGGCTTTATCGTGTTAGTCATTAAACAGCAATCACCTCCTAATGTTTTCTAGGTCCAATTACACTTTCCAAACATAGGTAGAATTGTATTAATCATTAAACTAGTTCTTAATTATTTTAATGTTTCCTAAAAGTTCTTTTATTAAAAAGAAACTTATAAAAAAATAACGTATGTTCATTTCAGAAATTCAACAGAGAAGCACATAAAGCAGAATGTGAAAATCACTCTTAATTGCCACCAATATTTCCCTGTTTCCCCACCCTACCCCCAGCATTCTCACTCAGAGATAATCATATCTAATACCTTAGTATGTATCTTTCAAGACCTGTTTTGCAATATCTCTATACCCCTGATGTCAGCATATTTACTGTGGTATCCATTTCTTTGAGAAGCCCCACTCTGGTTGGTGGTGACTTTGTCTGTCATTGACTTGTCAGCACTGTCATCAGTGAGGCGTGCATGTGAGCGTGAGTCAGACTTGCACCCTGGCGTCAAATGGTTTTCACCATACTAGGAGGGAGATGTATACAGTGGTAACTATAATACAAGACGAAAGAGATGTAAGAGAGGAACAGACAAAATGCTCTGGGATTCACAGGGTGAAAAAATACCTTTGACTGGCCAAGAGGTGATATTTGAGCTCTACCCTGAAAGACAGGCAAGATTTGCACTGGGTGCAGGCAAAAAGCAGATGTCCTGGCGGGAGAAAGGCACAGAGATGCGAGTTTACAGGGTTATTCCATTTTCCTAGAAGGGAGCATGCACGGATGGGAGTAGCCGCAGATAAATATGCAAAGGTAGTTGGGGGAGGACTCAGAACACTTCTGTAATAAAACTTCGAAAAGTGTTGAACAGGATACTGACTAAAGATGTGTTTTAGGAATATTAATTAGGTATTGGAGGGAGTAGAGTGTCAGTCACAGGCTTTGCAGTCATTTGAATGAAATGTCACAATGAGGTGTACTGGCCGTAGAGCTGTTGCTTATAAAGGACTTGTAGGTTTTAGCAACTACCACATTCCATCAAATCTGAGAAGGCCTTGATTGTAAGACACACCATATTTTATGTGCCAACGAGGGGGAAGAAACACCAATAATTAATTTAAAGACATCACGAATTATAAAATGCATTCTTATTTCAGAGATCAGAATAATGAAGGAAATATATGTCATAAAATTAGTAAAATAGGATCATTCTGTGGGCTCAGGGAAAAAGATGGGACTTGCAACCAAAAAGAAGAGAGTTGGGAAAATTTTTTTAAAAGAGGAGCATGAGGTGAAAGACAAAAGTAGAAAAGTTGACCTTGAAGAGGAGGTGAATGCATGCATCTTCCTTTGTCATGAGACAAAGGAATGAATGAGTAATGGCTCAGGGAAGTGTAGAAGTTGAGAAGCCAAAAAGATTAACTCATATTAAATAATCTCCATCTGGCAAAAGAGAAGGCAAAGTTATCTGCAGAAAGAATGACAGTGATGGGTTGAGGGCTTGGGACCTAAGAGTGAAAAGGTTTCGGGTAAGTGGGGCACGAAAGATGAGTACAAAAGACAGTTGGTTAGAAAGGACCAAAAGAATTTTCATCAGAAACGAGGGGCCCGGTTAAGGTTGGAAAGCACAGATGTATAGAGAAACCAGTTGGCCCTGTTTATGACTTTGTCCAGGAACACTTGGTCCCCTGAGAGAAGGATGGGAGAAAACAAACGGAAGGTGCTTTCTGTAGGGTAGGACGTTGGCTGGACAAGTATGGTGGAAGGACAGAAAAGCTAAATAATCTGTTTCTACTAACAGATGTTGTTGATTTGGCATGCCATGGAGTTCAGGCTAAGAAATGAGAAGTGAGGCCCAAAGAGGAGGGATAGATAAATGGAGATTTTGGGTTTTAATTTGTTGGTTTTCTGGTAGGTGAAGGTTGTTAAGAGATTAGAGGTCATGAAGAAAGTGAAGAATAAATTCTTTTGAAAGGAGGAGGAGTAGGTAAGCTGAAAGGTGATTGAGGAACTTCAGAATTTAAGATTTTGGAGGCAGAATTTGAGGGTTGAGCTTTGAAGATGGGCAAGTGTTATCTTTCTAAAGCACAGATGGGTGTACATCTCTGTGTATCTTGGAAACCTCTAAGGATCTCTGTTTATTTCAGGATGAAGTCTTTACTTCTTACAGAACATACCAGGCTTTTCACAAACTGGGTCCTTCCTACCTCTGCAAGTAATATCTCATCATTTCTCAGTATGAACCCCATCTTCTGACTACATTGAACTCTTCTTTATGCTCAGAATCCTTAAGGATTTAACTACCATTTTGCCTTTGCATGTGCTGTTCCATTTTGTGTGAAATGCTCTTCCTCCTCTTCTCTGCCTTGCAACCTCCTGCCCATCCTCAAAACCTAACTCAGATGGCACTCCACTCCTCTGTGACATCTTTCCAGGCTCCTACCAACAACCCTGAGCACATCGTCCACTGTGCTCTGTCCATGCATTCTGTGGCATTTTTACCACAGGAGTATTTATTTGTCTCTCTTCAGTAGATCATGAACTCCTTGAAGCCAGAAACTATCTTAATTATTTTCTTTACCCACAGTGACAAGCACATATTATTATTAGGTACTTAAAATCTTTTTTTTTTTTTGATTTTGATTAAATGAACTACCTCCCAGATGTTACCGTGCATTCAGGTTACCTGGAAATCTTGTTACAATTCAGATTCTGATTCAGTAAGGCTGAGGCAACATCTGATTCGAACAAGCTTCCAAGTGACAGCCGTGCTGCTGGTTCATGGAGCTGATCCAAAGTGTCTTTGGCTAAGTAAATAGTAGAAGTGGAGCATTTATGAGGGTAGTGACTTGGAAAAATCCTCAGTATGAACACTGGAGTCCAAGAAATGATAGTGAAAATACTGCAAGAAGAGATGCTTAAGTAAAGCAGAAGACCATGGTGGAGGGTGGGAGTTGACAAGACTGGGAGGATACAGCTACATGACTCATGTTCTAGAAAATAAAAAGTGATGAGGTGGGGCAGCTGCAGTGCGTCAGGATTGTGAAGGCATGCCCTCAGGGGAGGAAAAGGCTTGCGACAGGAGGGGAGTCAGGTGTCAGGTTTTGGGGTGATTCCCAAGAAGGGCTAGGAGCCTCCAGTGCTCATTCATAGTAGAATGGCGGTTCCCCCAGTGCAGACGGAAGTGCTCAGGGAATAGGAAAGATGGGATTATAGGGGAAGGAAAGCCCCTGAAGAAGTGGTAGGTACTAGAATTTGAGGAGGTGTCTTTTTCTGATCTAAAGTTTCCAGGTTTGAAGCATGAAAAATTCTTTTTCTTTTTTGAAACTCGTGGGTGACAGGAAAAGTAGTACTAATAAGTATTCTGTTCCCACATGCAGTTTTGCAGGTCTGATGAACCTAAGGATGGGTTCAGCAAACCTAATTTTTTTAAGTACTAGAGTAGGCTGGCTGCAGTGGCTTGTGCCTGTAATCCCAGCACTTCGGGAGGCCAAGGCAGGAGGATCCTTTGAGGCCAGGAGTTCAAGACCACCATGGGCAATATAGTGAGACCTCATCCCTACAAAAAAATACAAAAATTAGCTGGGCGTGGGGGCACACA
>CAUYSK010026684.1:0-13205 GCA_963575035.1 Avahi laniger | reverse complement strand
ACAAAACTGTTGTCTTCTTAAATAACTACGTTATATGCTAGTTGACATTTTGACTCTAAGTTCACTGTTATTTCCATTGCACAAGGTTTCTTGGGTATTTAGTTGGAATTCGTGAGAGATTGCACAATCACATAAATAGACAAACAGCTTAAAACTATGTTGCAGAAATATCAGTAACATACAAGATAGTTAAGTAAAACTGCTCAGTAGGATATGCCAATCCCTGGGTACAGACGTTGGGTACTAGCCAGATTGCTTCACTAAAAATCATTATACTCACTCTCACACCCACCCTCCAACAAACAGTCACAGATATATAGTATGAGCATCAGAAGATTTAGGCAGTGTATAACTTAGTTTGCATCTATCTGTTAGGGAAGAACAGATATTAAGAAAAAGGATGGAAAATTAAATAAAAGAATGCTGTATTTCAGAGTGTTGAGACTGACCTGAGTGAGTCATACACAATTACGAGAGTTTTTTGATGGACTTTTGGAGCCACTGAATATTTCAAGATAAATGATAATTAGTTACTCCATCGCATTCTAATCTCTCCAAAGTAATAAAGTACAATCTCAAATCATTATATGTCCCACACATTTATTAGACAAACAATTACTTGCAAAACTTCACAAAACAATCATACAACATAATTTCTAAATTGCATGGCACACAGGATGTCTGTCTTTTGGATGCTCTGGTCTGACATTTAACATTTATTAGAATAGACTACAACAACGTTATGATGGTTGGATTAAATATACTAATTCTATGGAAAATGTAGGCAATCAAAAACTCTAAATCTTACCAAACACAGGGCCCTTTCAATAGAGCATATCCAACTCGTGCTAGCAGAGTATCTCCAAAATAATTTTGCTCATCTACATACCTAGAATGGCATACATTTCACTAAAGAGAGACCATTTATTTCATCTACTATATTTATAAACATGTGTCTATTTTCACCAGTGAAAATCCATTTATAACATTTATTATGACAATTAGAAAAGGATCTGGTTTAGAAAAGAGTTAGATATATTTGAAACGCTTGTATTAGGTAACCCTGGAGGGAAGTGTTTCAAAATGTAGGGTTTATTCTTATTCAGGGATGGTGAGGTCAACAGACTAGGAGATGACTACCATGAAAACGGCATTTTGTTACTCACGGTTATCAAGAGGAAGGGACAAGGGACATTCCAAGCCATGCAGGATCACATGCAGAAGCAACAGGGTCAGTCAAGGGGCAGAAGAAGTGAGGGGAAATGTGGGCAAGAACCCTAATGTGGTTTCTGTGGGAAGGAGTATGCAAAGCATGGTAAGCAAGTTTAAGATTGGCTAATTTGAATAATTTCAGTGTGCTCTGCGGCACAGAGGTTGTCCCTATGGGACTGGCCCTAGGGTGGTTAGGGTGGGCGTAATAGTGACCCTGAGTGTGAACCTCCCCTACAGGAGGTGGTGGGTATGTGTGTGGGCTCTGGATTACCCTCTGGTTGTTTTGCACATGAAAGGGACCCTTGCAGGCCAGTGAGTCCTTACTATCTCCCAGAATTGGCCAGCCCAGGGTCAGCAAGGCCCCAGATGTCAAAGCATCAGGAATATGAAAAATAAAAAGGTGTCATTTAATATGTGAAGACTTTGAATTAAAATGTTACTGAATTTTCTCTGGAGAGTATAATTCTAAATAAGGAAACTGACCATCAATTATGTAGCTTACACTTATCAACAAACACATACTCTAATACTTACAAGACTGAAATATTTTGAAGTAAATGACATATAATACACAGTAGTGTCTCACTAACTTCATATTTTAACCTTGGCCTGCTCTCTCATTTTTTCTTCACACACATACACACACAGAGATTCCCCTAAAGTTTTAACGTATATAATCTTATATATGTATGTGTGCACATCCACAATGAAATGCACAATTAGCAATCTCATATTTGCTTAAGCAATAAATGAACCATCCCAATATGAATGTCAGAAGAGAAGTCAGTCAATGTTAATACATTAAATAGTACACAATTATTCAAATATTCTGTCTTGTTTCAGAATATCACATTGAAAACAAAAAATGGTATTATTGGCATTTAATTTATTGGCACAATCTTACTTTACATTTCAGCTTAGTTTTTACTAGATAAACTTCATCCCTAAAAGTATATTTTTCCATTAACATTGAGAAAATTCTAGATGTGTAATTGTGCATGCAGTAGATACAATGAGCCCTAGAATTGCTATCATTTGAGAACATTGCATTGGCATTTGAGTACTGAGAAAAAGAAAGATAGGAATATGTCTTAACCAATTACTCAGGGTCTAAGGCAAAAGTTAGAATAAAGTCATTGGGAATTCCAGAGAACATCATGGAAGATATTATGAAGAAATTAAATATTAAGATAGAATAGTCAATCTAATTCAGGACAATGCTCACTGTACTAAAAACAGAGAGGTTAAGAAAGAGTTAAGAAGACTTTTTCAGGATAGTGAGCTCTGTCTCTGTCAGTCTTTTAAATGACTTTCATGAAGGTTTTGGAGCCAAGGACTAAACAAACGCTATCCCAGGTGAATGTAGCTGACAAGGGTCCAACCACTTCTATGCCTGACAGATAGGGAAAAAAAAAGGCTTGAAATTCATTATCAAATGCAGAAGCATACTGGGTAATTTCTTTTATGCTAAATACAAGAATAACAAATTTTCTCTTTCAAATGAATGAAAATTGAAAAAGGAAAGAAAATCTAGATGGAACACTTTGTTCATAAGAAAAAGATAATTAGCATTTTGCTCAACAACACAGGTTTTAATTATGTCAGCTAATGTAGGAGGTGAAATTGGGGACTGAGGTCTTATGTTGAATTAATATTGATTGACTCCAAAACACGTCCTTAAATTGAAGAAAAAAAATAACTTGACCTTCGAAGTCATCAACGTTATAAAGCTTCCTTTAAAAATATAATTTTCTCTTGGGGAAGTTTGATTGATCATTTCTAAGAAGGTTGTCAGCAAGGGTTATAATTTTCCAATAATTTGGTCAGAACTCATCTAAAAATGGAGATCGCTGTTCAGACAAAAGTGGAGAAAACATTATTTGCAACTGCAGGTAGGGAAAAGGAATAATTTCCAATTTATATGCAAAACAAAAAATATGTATAATCCATTCCTTCTGGCTCAATTAGTTAAAAAATAAGAGCCAGTAAGAGAGACTGACTTAGCAACATTGTTTTCTAAGCATAATATTGGTGTTTCCAAATGGAGCCAACTAATTGGCTACATCAGCAATTGCCAGCCTAGGCAGTCACACACGAGCTGTGCCGTGTCCCTGACCGCAAAGCATACAAACCAAAGCTTATGGAAGACAGTAAGCATGGAACGTTAAAACTTATTCCTGAATATTTGCTTGGAGAATTACCAGACATAGGGCTAAATCTAACATTGGATTCACAATAAAGGAGAATGTAGATTTATAGCTGCACTTTCTATTGCATTTCTAGGATAAAGGATAAATATCACTTCCTAAAATTTTAATTCTTAATGAAGTCTTCTGTGCCCTAGTTCAAGTTCATTCTAATTCTCTGCCTTTCCCTCTCTTTCACATCCACACACATGCTCACACACAAAATAAACATTAAGTTTACACTTAAACAATGTAGAAATTAAATAAATGGAGGAAATCGAGAGCTCTATCACGTATACTGTGAAAAATACTGGTACAATGTGTCATCATATAATCATATGCAAACATCCTGCAGTTCAAATTATTGCAGAAAGAGGGCAGTCTTACATTTTAATGCAAAACCAAGGTATGCATTTAGTATACTGCAAAAAGAAAGTAGGCAAGCCGCAGTTGGACAAATAAAAGTCTTGGCCAAATAGGAGAATGTGTCTTGTGCTATCCCTATTGGTATAATAAAACTGAATTTTCTGTTTAAATATGAGTGTCTTTTAGTCTTCGGAGCTAAAGCAAAATCAATATGTGCTTCATTCCGCTTACCCTGTACCTCCAGTATATGACCTTACCTCCTATTTCACAAAGAAATAGAAAACACGAAGTTATTTTCCCTTTATCACACCGAAATCTCTGACTGTATTCATGGTATCTTTATACTGTTTTCCGCTCTCAGAGTGGGTTTGTTACTTTTCTTCAAGAATTATCCCTTCCACTCTCTTCTTCATCTATTCCCTCCCTGCCCTCCTTTCTCCACAATACTCACACGTCTTTCATTCAACACCGGAGTACCTACCCATCATGCTTCTGTATTCTCAATCTTTCCATTTCTTCCTGCCTTGACTTTATACTTACAAATATGTTAAATATATTGAAACTTAAAACTAAAAAATTAAAAAGGAATCCTTGCACTCATGTAACTTACCTTATTTTTTTCATTGTTTATTTCATTCGAACACATTATTTTGGAAAAATACTCATGTGTCAGAATTGTGTGCTATGTTGGTGGGCTAGCTGGAGAATAACATACTATCCCAAGCTCACACCCAAGCTGTGGATATATCTGTAGAAATAGGCATATAATTGCAAGTATGCAGAAATGTCATAAAAGGGAAAATCACCAAGTCTATGGAGACACTTAATAGAGGACTTATTGTATTTTTTCAAAATCAAGCTCTCCCTTCTCATGGCCTGTTTGCTTTCAACCTACTAACTCCAGATTACATACAGGACTCCAATAAGTCTGCACTTGCCCCAACTAACCAACTAACCACGCCATCTCATCATTGACAAATACAATGAACTTACAACCTGCTCATCACACTTCTTAAAACTCTCTCCTCTGCTAACGTCCATTACATCACTTTAATCAATTTCACTGATGTGAGAGTGATATGATTATTACATCTGATAGCCTGTATCACAGTAGTTTTTCTGATAGTTATCTAAATCTAATGTCCCCTAGATCCTTAGATCCTTCAACCTCAGTATATTCCATGTGGAAAATGTTATTTTCAATTCTACTCTTCCTCTATATTTTTATTTCTGTACATTGCTCTTGCTTATTCTTGCCAGAACACCTACCTACATTGTGCTCATTTTGTCTTGCTGATAATTGCCTCCAGAAAGGCTTCCGAGCTCTTCCAGTTCTGGATTGGGGCTCCTAATATGTGATCCCACAGCACATGTACTTCTAAAATTATATCCACTTCATACCACTTTTTAGATACCTATATATTTATATATCTGTTCTACTTAACTCTAAAGTTTTGGGAGAGCAAAGAATTAATCCATCAATAGTCTCTGTTTCTTTGTACAAAATAAAGGTAGTAAATATAGTTCTTGTCTCATAGCACTATTCAGAAGAATAAAATAGATTAAGTTGCCAGATACATAGAAAGTGGAAAATCAAGTTAGTAGTTTTGGACATGGTGGCTCACGCCTGTAATCCTAGCACTCTTGGAGGCTGAGGCAGGAGGATCACTTGAGGTCAGGAGTTCGAGACCAGTCTAAGCAAAAGGGAGACCCCGCCTCTACTAAAAAAAAAAATAGAAATTAGCTGGACAACTGAAAATACATATATAAAAAAATTAGGAGGGCATGGTGGCGCATGCCTGTAGTCCCAACTACTCAGGAGGCCGAGGTAGTAGGATTGCTTGAGCCCAGAAGTTCGAGGTTGCTGTGAGCTAGGCTGACATCACAGCACTCTTGCCCAGGCAAAGAATGAGACTCTGTCTAAAAAAAAAAAAGTTGGTAGTGATGCAATGAGGATGTTGATGTTGATAGTGTCTTGTTATAAATTATTCTGTACACTTTCTGGGAAATATACATACAATACTTAAAATTAATAAAATAATGATAGAAAAAGAGATTACACTTTGATCAAAGATTTATAAATTTATAAGTTACTGATCCTTGTTTTAAAGTGTTAATTCTCTTTGTATAGTTTAGCTTTCCTTCTCAGTCTTTTGGGGGCTCCTTTTCTCAAGTACTTCTCTTAAATATTCACATTCTCCAATAATATCTTCTTTTCTGACATGACACACTTCTTGCTAATTTCATCCACTTCTGTGGTCTCAAGCCTGATTAATGCTCCAAATCTGTTTCTTTATTATAATATCTTTTCCCAAAGTTGAGAATTATATAAGAATTTGCTTCCTGGTGCTTATCTACATCTAATTAATGTCCCCTAGATTGTTCAACCTCAGTATATTTTATGTGGAACATATTATCTTTCTGTTCAAACCTAGTCTCCATTCTATATTTTAATTTCTCTGCATGTTTCTAACATTTATTTTGTTGTACAACCTAAAATCTGTGAATTCTTCTAGATGTTGCCCTGTACCACAACCTACAACTTTTTTTAAGTACTAAGTGTAGCAAGTTTTGTCTCTGTAATATTTTTCATATTTGTGCCAGCCCATCTATTCCTATGCAACAATGTTTGAAAAATCCTTAAAAATATTATGCACATATAAAAATAAGGGTATATAAATGTGTATACATGTGTGAAAGTATGTATAAACACATCAAAAGTACATAAACACATAAAATATAAAAATATTTACATATTTTACATACATACGTGTGTGAGTGTAAATTGTGGGAAAATTAATATGATTTGTGGTAGAAAAATACAAATGCAAATAATTTACGTTGGAGGTAAATTTTTTCCCAAATGTGGAGACAGAGGAACACTTGTATCTAATCATCAGTGTCTAATCTCTGTGGAACTCAATGTGCTGGATGCAAAGCCCTCAAAGGCCCTTGTTTTTAAATCTATGGTGTTCCGTTCCCTGTGCACCCATAGGCACACATTCTGGAGTTGATCTAGTTTCAGTTTGAGCAATGGCACTGACCATCGAAATTGAGTCAGGTCAATATTACTGCTGTTTCCACTCCCTCACGGAAACCTCGTTTTAAGTACTTTCAGACTTTAAACTGTATAGCACTAGGCAATGATCGTGACAGGGATAGTCATTGAATAAATTCATTTACCTAGTCATTTATTTATTCAACATACCCCGTGGATTTCTGTTCTATATACTGTGCCTCAAAAGTCACATTCATAAAACAGAAATGATCCAATACTATTTCTTATTATTCTAAGATTAAAAATTAAAGATTTTTAAATACAATGCCTAGTACAGGGTACATTTTGTAAAATATCAACTAATAATAATAACAACAAATTTTCTTTATCTTGTAATTAAGTGAAAAACATTTTATATCTGAATTTTAGCAATTGGTTTCTTGCCTTTGACTATCAAAATATTGAATCTCTATTGTGTTACCTTGCATGGTCCTTGCAAGATAATTGTGAAATTATCTTGTTTTTATAAGAATTCTCCAGGTGTAGAATTTTTTTTTCTAATCTCTCTAATCTCTCTAATCTCTTCAGAAAGAGATAATTTCTAGTTCTTGTTTCCTGAGGGGCAACTCAAAGATTACAGGGTTTTAAGTATAGGTGATAATTAGCTTAACATACTGAATTGCAACAGCCAGTGGTGCTCTGTTTATTAGCAAGTATTTCCTGAGCTTTCACCATTGGTATATTTTATTGAGCACCTGTCATATATTACCTAATATACAGAACTAATCACAGCAGGCCTCTGGCTTATCTACCATTCCTCATATTTTATAGTCGAAGAGAAGGAAAGTCAGAGAAGTAGGATGGTATGTTCAAGGTAACAAGGCCAGCGTGAGAACTGACATTCCAACCTATGTTTGGTCAAATCTGAAGGCCATGTTCTTTCTTTTTTCTTGAACACAAAACTATTTTAATACCTTGTAGTACACTTATTATCCAACTGCTTAGATTACTTTGTCACTTGGAGGCAGTGGTTTAATATGCTAAATGGAAGGAATGCCAGTTACCCTTGTACACAATAGCTCACTTTGGATACCTACTTTACAGTTTACATAGCAACTTCAGTTATAGCATTCTTATTTGATTCAATGTATGAGTGGTAATGAATGTCTCTTCCTTACTATCACAGAGGGGATAATTACAACAAAAAATATCTATCCATTTCCATAAATACTGACTTCCATATCCTTCAAATGTTGTGCTGTATAAGTAACTGAGGACAGCTTAAATGGTTATATAATGCAACTATTTTTTTATTTTATCAAGAAATTAAATCTTAAGTTGTAGGAAAAACGTGTTATAATGGTGGACTCCAATGAAGGGGGAGAAACGATTCACGATAGAGGAATCAAGTGTAATTCCAACAACTCAACAACTTTTGGAACACCTGAAATCATACAATCTAACATAGTTATGTTCTTCAGAGCATATCACTTTTACTCCAGAGCTAAACTAGACAACTATTAAATACAATATAGGAGCCAAAAAAAAAGAGAGGTTTTTCCCTCCTTCGGAGAAAGACTAAGTAAAATGTTACTTAGGGTATACAACTACAAGTTGCCCAGGAGAAATGCTCTAAAATAATTACTGTTGGAAGTGTGATCTTTATTTTACTAACTGGTCTTATTATTGGACACCCTAAAGCAAAAGGTTGAAGACTGCATGTTGCCTATTCAGATAATTTACCTTCAAATTTCCTTGTGAAAGAAAATAAAATTACATACCTTCATGTAATCATGATTTTCTAGGAGCACATATTTAATATTTTTCTGCATCCATATGTAATAAGTTGAAGTATGGACAAAATAAGATTAAATGACCTAAAGAGTCACAACATGCTGACATTGTATACTAGGTGATATCATAGCACTCATTTTAGGATATTACAAAGCAATCTATTCTAAGGAAGAAAATCTGGAAAATGAAGCTACATCTGGAGTATTTTGGTAATTGTAGTCATAAAATGTTGAAAGAATTATAAACCACATGAATTTAAATCAGAGAGCTGTTTGGTAATCACTTGCTGAGATAATGATAGGCACATGTAGCATAAAATAATGAATAAGTATAATTTCCCTTAGTTATTAACTTGTGACACTAACAAAAAATGTGGTTCATAAGAATACGCCAGGTAGAGACAATCTTCGTAGACATAGTAAAATATTCCTGAGCCCTAGATGAAGACACAGGCACTTACTGTGATGTACACCCTTCTAGACTATTCGTTCATTTTACAGATACATTCATTCTTTGGGTTTCCCACATATGCCCATTCCAGAATGCTTCAAGACTTCCCCAACCTTCACTTCTCTCTCTCTCTCATTGTACATATAGAAATAGATTGTATAATTTATAAATATAAAATATAGACATAGATTTTGATATCATAAATATTTTTTAATTATAAAACATGGATTTTTTTTCCCTAAACATAACATGAAAAACAATATATGAAGTATCATGCCTTGTTTTCCTCTGCTACATTCTTTCACAACAAGAGACATTCTACTGTTTTTTCTTAACTGGTTTGACTTGTGAAGTAGAAAGATGTAGAAGCAGACAACTCTTAAGCCTCTCAAGGCTCAGTTAACAATTTAAGATCTTCAGAGCTCTTTGCTAACAACTGATTCACCCAGTTCTATCTTACGCTCGCTCTCCATGATCCTTTCACTGTTGTTTCCAATAACGACCTTGCATGTTAAGACTGATTTATCAACTTGACTCTGCCCTCCTGAGCTTCTGACATTACTTCCAGTTTTCTACAACTGTTCCAAGTCAATTCAGTCAGCTGGTCATTGATTCTGATCTGGTCGCTTAAAAGCAGGTTTTTCTTCATCACCCATACAAGGTCCTGATTGTTAGTTTCCTTATGATGATTTGTCAGAACTGGCCAATCTATGTAATGAAAATGAATAAGTATATCTGTACATTACACTTACATTAAACACACAAATACTTTTTTAAAAGGTAAAAAAGAAACCCATTACAATAAACTATATTATTAATAATTATTTCTAAATAAATAACTGCTATGCAGCATGGAAGTAAGTGATTTGGGGTCCAAATAAAAGCAATAGGCTCAGAGTTTTCCAGTAATAAACAAACGTGCAAGAGCTAGAGTTTTCACAGGAATGCAAGATCAATTCTATATTATATTCAGTCTTAGTTGTTTTATGTATTCTCTTTCCTGTCACACTTACCCCAAGTCCTTGAAATATAAGAATAGTCTGTCCAGAAAATATCCAGCCATATAATAGGAAAAGTAGAGACATTTATTTAAGATGATACAAGATACAAGAAACATTGTGCATAAGACAATGATGCCTCAGCCTCCTTCAAAGGGGCACCTTGGGCCCTCACACAGTTCTCCCAGTGCCTCTTAACCTAACCTGTACACCGTCAACATTCTCAGGTGTTCTGCTTGTTGCAGGCCTTCCAGAGTGTGATCACTTGCAACAGATTCTCAACCATCTTTGAAGCGTTTGTACCACACGTTTATATGTGCCGCACTCATTGCATCATCATCCAAAGCCTTCTGAATCATCTGAATAGTTTCTGCAGAGGAATGTTCAAGCTTAATGCAAAATTAGATGTATATTTGTTACTCTATTTGCTCACTCGTTTTGAATGCAATGGCCACATAGTGCACATGCTCACTCAGTGGCGTCTATCAGCCCTCTGACTAGTACAGTGAAGTTGTCATCGTTCACGCACGAGCATTCCACTCCGCTCGCCTTGGCTACCAGATTTCCTCAACGTTGTGCTAACAGTTCTCGTTATATTAACAACCGCTGGATACTTTCCAGGTAGACCTCTTATTCCTGAAAATGGATTGGCCTTCTGAGGTGACTGAGGTAGATTCATCCACTACCCTTTGTTGGTTTGACGTGACCGTATTCATGAGACTACATCAGGTTCTCTGTTGAACTTAAAGATTCTTTTGGCCTAGGTGGCAAAAGGCAGGGTGAAGCCGATAGGATTCAATTATTGCTTCAAAAGACAAATATAATGGGCCTGTGGGTGGTGGATAATGTTGTGGTTAGCAGCTTATAGTAATTCTAATATGCCCAGACAATTAGTTTCAGGAGAATTAGTGCAGAGGTAACAAACATACATTTCTGTTGTTGTTTTGTTTTGTTACTTTTAGATCTGTTCTGAAAGACATTAATTTTTACCATTTGTCACCAGTAAGTACAAAATCGTCCTATTCCAAGAGCACACCAAGTTAGTTCTGAAGGTCAACGAAGAGAAATCAGGAGATTCAGTCCATGATTTGAGAAACAGAGCCTTGCATACAATGTGAAGCTCCACAGCGGTGTTATTCAGGAGATTTGACGGACAAAGTTGCAGATATGCTAAAAAATAATGGCTAAAAGCCATGGTTTAGAGAGTGCCTTGAAACTGAGGGAGTTTGGGAATATAGGGATACAATGCAAACATGTAGCAACATGAAAACCCTTAGTCAGAAGTAATGGGCATGTTGGGCCAAACAGCATCTTTCATGCCTGGCTGTGACGTTGCTTTGATAAACAGCACATGCATTTTTATTGCATCTGTAATTGTCTTAAAAGCACATCCCCATTTCACACTTGTCAAATCACCAATCCATCCTTTAATGACCACCATTCATTGAACTCGCTTCCTGGAAACGCTGAAAATGATTGCATCCTGTAAGTGTATCTTCTGTTAGTGTGTTCGGATGTGCACTGGATAATCTGCTTCTTGATTATACACTTTTGCTGCCTATGGGTCATCTCATTATATTTTCATAATCATCTCTAGGCCAGAGACTGTATTTCCAGCAGAAAAATTCTCAATCGGAAGATTTTAGTTGACTTAACTTAAACAATTTAACATCTGTAAACAGGTTGCCAAGATGACCTATTTTAGAAGAAAACTAAGAACATACATTTTGCAGAATTGAAATTTTCATCTAATTAATAGTAATGTGTACTCAATTATTAACATAAATTCTGGAAAACATTGTTATATAAAACTTTGAATGAGTAGGATTTAGAAAGTTATTTTTTACAGATATTTTCAACACCCACTTTCAATTTAAGAAATTCACTGTCATTGCCCTATCTTCAGGGGACATATCAGGGCAGCTAGTCAATGACTGCTTGCTTTCCGGGTCATCAGTAATTCCATAGCAATTTTCTGAATGTTTGGAATAGCAGAGGATGGACAGCAGATTCATTGCCGGGAAATATAATCTCTGTAATGGCCTTTGTCACATTTTGCAGCTTATAAAACATTCCTGGGAGACAAATGTGACTCACTTAGTTTGCAGCTAGCTCTTTAGGGTCCATCCGTCTTCACAGATGTGTCAGTAAAGACACTAAAAGCATGGTGGAGTGTGTTCTTCAGGGAAGTTTCATTTACTCTTTAATGCAACAACCATTTATAAAATACTGCTGGAAAAAAAACAGTCATTTAAAAGAAACTCATCAGTGTCAATACCATCTTACTCTGAGAGATGCTACAAATGAAGTAAGGCAAAGCTGATTTTCACTTCCTGAGGGTATCCTCTACTGATTATACCCTTCTAACACAAGAAAACAATCACAAAGGCTCAGGAGGGAAGCTAATATTATATTTACTGCTCCTGATGTAAGGATGTGCTCCTACTAGAGGGCTTTCCTCCACAGGCTTATCACACTTTGACCTTCAGCAGGCTCAGCAAGCAGACAATGAAGCTCTTGAACCATATTTTTCTATGACTTGCACCATGATTACTGGAAACTGAACGTGATGAGAACAAATCTGGCTAGAGAAATATAAATGTCCTCTTTTGTGGGTGTGTATGTTTGATGCAATCTCACTGTTCAGAGTCAGAAAAAAAAAGTCTCCACAATGGAAACAAAAAATGTACTGATAAGATAATGGTTGCCTATTTCCATCAAGCAACTGGAGATGATTCTTTTTCTTTTCTTTTCTTTTTTTTTATGATGCTTGAAACATTTTCATTTATTTCAAGGTTTTTAAACAAAAACATAGAAACACATTCCCCCTAAGGCTTTAAACCACATAGTCAGGATAGCTTCTGTTCCCATAATGTCTATTTCTTTTCTTTTTTCATTTTTTATTTCGGCATATTATGGGGGTACAGATGATTAGGTTACATATGATGCCCTTGCCCTCCCTCCCACCCAAATCCGAGCTTCAAGTGTGTCCATTACCCTGGGGGTGCGCATCACACTCATTGTTTGTGCATATGTCTGTCCCCTTGTCCCCCCTCTCCCTGCCCAACATCTAATAAATGTTATTCTTACATGTGCACTTAAATGTTGATCAGCTAATACCAATTTGATGGTGAGTACATGTGGTGCTTGTTTTTCCATACTTGGGAAAAAGTATGGAACAAGTAGTTCACTTAATAGAAT
>CAUYSK010026683.1:0-120823 GCA_963575035.1 Avahi laniger | reverse complement strand
ATAGAAAAAATTAGCCAGGCATGGTGGCACATGCCTGTAGTCCCAGCTACTCGGGAGGCTGAGGCAGGAGGATCTCTTTAGCCCAGGAGTTTGAGGTTGCTGTGAGCTAGGCTGACGCCACGGCACTCCAGCCCGGGCAACGGAGTGAGACTCCGTCTCAAAAGAAAAAAAAAAATACTAAAATGGTCCATGGAATCTTTTAGCCATGCACGATAGACAAAGGAGTGAAAATAAAATTTCTCTACCCAACTTCAGGTAGGAGAAGAGCAGAAACCTTTAGGGGGTCACACAAATGAGGATCAACGTAGATGGATGGCATTGAGTACACGAGGTAGCAGTTGAAGGGAGACACAGGTTGGCTCCACGTGAGGCCACCTTTCCAATGACTGGAGCCATCCGATGATGGACAGGCCACCTTGTCTGGGGCTGTGTCACAGAGACATGATGTAGGAGTTGGGATCCAGTGACCTCTAAGGCTACTCTAAGATGCACCCGTGACCTTGGACAAGCTCCCCTTTGGAGCTTCTGCTTCCTCATCTGTAAAATGACCACCTCAGTCTAGGTGTCTCCAAGGGCTCTTCAACAGCTATAAATTCTAGAAATCTCGGATTCTGCAGGCAAAGAGCTGTGCAAAGAAGGGGAGGGGGGTGGCATTTGCAAAGGAGCTGCAGAAGTAATTAGTGATGGAAATGTGAATCTCTAGCTGCCTCTGGATGTCTGAGTTTGTAGATTAAAACAAGGCCAAATCTTGGCTGAATAATTCCTTTCCCTCCAGAGCAACCACGTTGAAAAGTCTGGCTTCTGTTGGAGGGAGAGGCAAATGAATTTGGGAGGACAAAAGGCCAGGCTATGAATTATGCCTCCAGCATCTGCTAGTCTTTTGCTCTCCCTGGAACTCAGATTCCTTGTTTTTAAGCAGGGATGAGAGTATCAACCACACAGGCATGTTTTTCTGAAGATTTACAAGTGCAAATGTCCCTAGCCTTCCTGGCTGGGTGGAGATCACCCAGGAAAATATGTTTGCATCCAGGCTCCTACACTTACTCTCTCTGTGACTTTGAGAACCTTATTCAACTCTGTGAGGCTCCGTTTTCTCATCTGTAAAGTGGGAGCATTGGAGCACCTATTATGTAGAGTGGGTATGGAATAATGAGCCAAAGCACATAAAATGCTTTGCACATGGGGCAACCAGCATCATTCCTACTGATAAGTGGTTTTGCGAGATTCTAAAGAACAGCATACGTTTAACCGTATCATAGAAACCATACGGTGGCCTGCACTGAACCTGGCTTTATGACCTTTTGTCTGTTATTCGAGGACTCAGAAATGTGGGCTTGCAGCCTTCCCCATGTGGGCTCTTAGCTAGGCCTTGGGTGTCTGTGTGGTGCCAGTGGCTTGAAAGCAGCATGAGGGTGGTGGGGGCATCCAGGTGGAGGGGTTTGAGGGCGCTCGGCCAGAGCCCTCTGCTTGCCACGGATATCAGATATTTCCCCACGTCAGAGCTGTTTGTTGGGCCCTCTGCAAACTCTTAAATCACAAGGGTCCGATTAAGCAGCTTTGTCCCTTTCCACTCTGGCCTGGAGGGCAATGGGGAGGGGATCAGTTACCTGGGGTCCAAAGAGGGGCCCACACCTCTCAGATGGCTTCCCTTAGGCCTCAGGGAATTACGCTGGCAGGGTCCTGAGAGACCCTCTGTCCCATCTCCCCAAATACAACCCAAGCTGATTGAGGACTAGGTCTTTGCATGTCCTACTGTGCCTGGCGGGGAGGGAGGGAAGGCAGCCGCAGCACAATGCATTGGAGATAAAGAACTCCAAACCAATTCTTCTAGATGCTGTACTAAAACTGTATGACGCCAGTAGTTTGGGGTCTTCATAGTAGTTACATTTTTCACAAGTGTTCCTGCCAAATGAGTTATTTGGAGGACTGAAGAATTCTCAACGGCCAGAGGGAAGTTATGAAGATGAAAACTTGCATTTGAGATCATGAGAATTTTATTAATATGTTACTATTTTAAGCCACCATACAAATATCCTTTGTATTGATCTCAGTGTGATGCACTGACTGAATAAATATGCCAATTTCTGCCAGGGAGCCAAACAGTATTTTTAACCTACTTTAAAATATGTGTTGTTTCCTCTAATTTTTTTTAAAGTTTGGAGTTGATTATGAAGGCACTTTCAATTTTTAAAAATTCTTCTTTCCAGAGAATATACATATTTTTTTTAACCATTAAATACAAAGCTTAATGGGGTGGGTGATTTTTTTCTTAAAGCTAGAAATTAAGGTAAAAAAGGGTGAAATGATTTTTTTTTGATTTATGTATGCCATTATATTAGAGAATACCACTACAACAAAGGACATTTGAATAACAAATTCCTTGAATATATACTGAAAATATGTGTATATTCTTACACATACTTTTTTCCCTGATCACTGCCCATTTATTCTATTTATCCTGTTTAGTGGACAACACTGTATACTTAATCAGGGCCCTGCCAGAAACTTCAGGATCTTCAAATAGTAAGAGAAATCCACAACATATACATGTACTGAAACATCACATTGCACCCTATAAATATATACAATTATTATTTGTCAATTAAAAATACAATATAACTTTAAAAAAGGTAGTGTTGACCTTGTGGTCCATGCTTTGAGAATTGCTGACCTAAGATAACCAAATATGGTCCCTAGCAATAGTAGACAATCGTGAGGGTTTAATGGATGAGTCAATAAATGAATGACAGAGAAAAAAAATGAAGAGAAACACAAAACAGAGAGCTGAAGTTTTCATGAATTAGCTAGTAGGATCCTCCAGGTCACTATCGCCATTTCATAGGTGGGGAAGGCCAAGGCCTTGCTCAAAAGCTTTCAGCTGCTTCCAAATAGTTTGTTCCTTGCTTTCTCTCTCTCCCTTTCTTCAAAATGGAAAAAACCCCCAAAGATCCCTTAAGTCTCAAAGCCACTGGGATATTATAAAGACTGGTTTGAATTCTTGTTTTGAAAAACATTGAAGAAGAACTAATAACAGTTATAATTGCTACGTGTGACTCATGAAAGTTCTGATAATGGACAGAAATACCAAATCACCATCTAGTAAAATGATAACCAGTTATCACCCTTTTTTAGTGGAATGAGAAACTTTAGAAAATTCAGGCACTGGACAGGAAAGGAGCTGTCTGGGAGTTACTGAGGCACATTACGGTTTCAGGGCCAGAGCTAAGAAGAATCACAGAACCCCAATACTTCGAGAGACCTTGGCCATCTGGTCTTACTACTGACCTGGTGCAGGAACCCTTGGCATGCACCCTCCAGGGAAGGGGGCCATTGTCTTCCGGGACACCCACCCGTCACCATGTGGCTATTAGAAATCCTTCCAGATTTTGAGTCAAAACCTGATGGCTGGGTTAAGGAGTGGGGATGTGGGGCCTTCTGTTCCCAAACACATTGCTGCTGGACATGAAGTTCTTTAGAACAGCTTCCCTTCTCCTGAGGTCCCAGGAGACCCGGGGATTACCTGAAGTTGTAGCCTGGGGAGATGCTGCTCTTCTCAGAAACGCCGTCGAGCCGCGTGAAGGAGTATCTGGGGATGCACTGGTCCCAGGCCTTGTCCAAGTCGCACACCCAGCCGATCTTAATGCCCAGAACTCCGCCCTGAAGAAAGGGGCCAGATATGAGCTCTCCCCTAGCCCTCTGACCCCCCGTACGTGGCCAGGGTAGGAGTGAGGGTTTATGAGAAACGATTTCTTTCCATTCCCTAGGTGGAACGAGGCAGGGAGAACAAACAGTGACTTGTCACGCGTTGCTCAGTAAAGCAGTGCCGCAGCTGGGGTGAGAACCCTGGAGCCTCTGGATCCTACTTTAGCATGTCAGTCCCAAGCTACACTTTCCCACCGTGTGGCCCTTTCCAGAGATCTAAGGCCTCTCCCCAGGTGAAGTGTGAAGGCGGGAATGGGAAACTGAGGCTTGGGGGAAGTGGGCGAGGGAGGCAAGACCGCTCAGGGCAGGGGGGACACAAGGGATGCGGGCACAGAGCCAGCTGCAGGCCCCGTGCTTCCACCAAGTGAGGCTGTCTTGAGGCAGCTCCTTGCCAGTCCCCCAAGAGGCTCCGCCCAGCTTGGGGTTTGGGGTGGGGGGCCGAGTCTGGCGGAGGGCTGCACTTCCCGGTTAGGGTGGCGCTAGGTCCTCACCGTGCGGGCCAGTTTGGCAAAATCCTGCCCCGCAAATTTGACCACGTCCCCCACCCGCAAGATGGGGCAGAAGGGGGCCTTGTCAGGGTGGAAGCGGCAGGTCTTCATGTCCCTGGCTGTCAGGTTGGGAAGGAGGTTGCCCCTGGGGAGGAAGACAGGAGAGAGGCAAGGCCACGTTAATGCAGGGGGGGGGGGCGGCTCCCTCCCCTCTTTCCCTGCATTTTTTGTCCCGCCCATCACCCTCTGCCCATATGAGGGGTCTGCGTGTCCCTGACCGATCTCCCCCAGCCACAGGCGGGGGTTCCAGCAGGGCAGAGGCCACTGCTGAGTACTCCACGCACTTCTGCAGGGCCTGGCACTGACTGCACAGGGCCGATGCCCACCGAGTAGCTGGGGGATGAATGGGTGATGCAGGGGCTGACCTGAGAAGGGTTATCCACACATGCGCTTCGTGTAGGGAATAAGATGGAACCAGCCCCTCTGTGGCGGCTGGACCTTTGAAGGCATCTGTGACCCAGGGCCCGCCCCTGCCCCAAGCGAAACTCCCACTTGGGTTCTGAGCCCCCGGCAGGGAGGCTGGCAGAGAACGTTGCCCCAAAGTCCACCTGCTACTCAGTGGTCAAGGCCCACTGGGAGGTTGGGACTGGGACCCCCAGGGCGGTGGGTCGGTGGGGCATCTGCATCCTCCTGAGGTGGGGGTGGGACTGGCGTGGGCGCCTGCATCTCTGCTTTAGGGAGGGAGCGAGGACTCACTTCTCAAAGTTGAAGAGGGGGAAACGGATGCTGTTCTTGATGAAAATTGTGAAGTTCTCGGCTTCCATCATGATGGGCCTGTGGGCGATAGGAGGCCTTTAGCTCCTCCAGATGAAGGGAGGGAAACAGGAAGCTTTTGCCCCAGGGGCCACCTCTCCTGGCGGACTCCTCTCAAAGGGAGACTCCCGAAGATAAAGGGCCCTCCGAGAGCTGGTACCCCGAGGGGCCGGAGGGAGGGGAGGGGCAGGCAAGATGGGCTGCGGAAGTGGTGCTCTGAGGCCACTCCCCGACCCCAGCAAGGGACAGTACTGGGGGAGCCACAGGCCCCCCTCAAGCTCAGAGATGCGCAGACACGCAGGCTCCCACACTGGCCAAGGGGAGCAGGGCAGGGTCCTCCGTCCTCCCACCCGGCTCAAGGCCTTACATTTCCACCGTGTCCACCTCAGTGGGGCACCAGCCCTGGATCTCACAGGTCCGGAGCGCAGAGCTGTAGTTCACGCAGCGGCCAGTAAGGATCCCTGAAAGGGGGAGCCACAGCTGCTGGGGTTCACCTGCCCTTTGTCGCTCCCTTTCCCCTCCCCTCATCAGGGAACCTCCTCCCTCTTGCAACCCCCCTCCCAGGGACCCTGGCAGGTGGAGGAAAAGGACAGGCAGGGAAAGGGGACCTGACCTCTCTCCCTCTCCTTCCAAGCCCCGGCCCCAGCCGAAGGGAGGTGACTGCCCTCTGTTCTCATGCCCCAGCCACCCCAGGATGCTGGCGTCTTGCTCTTCCTTCCTTGCCTCTGAGCCTGTGCTGCAGCCGCTCCTTCTGCCTGGAATGCCCTTTCTGAAGCCCCCTCTGTCCTGCCAAATCCTACTCATCTTCAGCGCCCATCCCAGATGTCACCTCAAGGAAGCCTTTTTGTGCCACTCACCCAGAACCAATCTTTCTCCCTCTCCCGGCCCCACAGTCCTTTGCATTAATATCTCCTGGACAGCACAGTGCCCCTGTCTGTCACCATCATCCCTAGACTGGGAACTCCTCTGGGGGTGGGGACCATGCCACCTTCATACACCCCACTGGGTGTGGCACGCAGTGAGCATCTATAAGTGCCTGCAGAATTATCTGGAACAGGCTGATTCCCACTCTCTCTCTTAGGGTGGGCTCTCCTCCATGGTGGGGGGAGAGGTTTCTGCCCCCAGGTCCCACTAACACTTTGGGGTTGTGAGGAGTGGGGAAGGGGCTGCACTCACCCCCTCCTGGGAAGCGCTGCGGCCCGCACTGGCTGTCTGACACACAGCGGTACTTCTCCTCGCTCTGTGGGCACATAGGTCCGCAGGTTGGTGGAGGACCCTGGCCTGGCCTGGCTCCCACAACAGGCAGCCTCCGGAGGGTGGCCTCTGGGGCACAGCTCCAAGGCCCCTCCCTGCCCTCAGGCCCGCCAAGGTTCTCTGCCTGAATATGCTTCCCCCAGCCTTCCTCCCTCCCCTCACCTCTGGGCAGAATCCTTGCATCTGGTTTTCAGTAACGATCATCTTGGTGATGATGACAAAGACAGAGGTGCCCTTGGAAGAAGAAGGGAGAGAAGAAAATGCAACAGTCCCAACCCGGGAGGCAGGAACTGTTATTATCTGCACTCTGCAGGTGAGGAAACTGAGGCTTGGGTTAAGTGATTTGGCCAAGGCCACGGGGCCACTAAAGGGCAGAGCTGGGATCCACAGCAGGCTCTTTCCAACCACGGCACGGTCCCTCTTGCCCCTTTGTGTGTTGTCCTTGACCGCAGCGGAAGTTGTGGCAGAGCCCGGAGAGGCTCCCAGCTTTCCTGATGCCTGGGATCGCAGGCCCAAGTCCCCCGCTGTCTCCCTGCTGCTGGGAGAGGTTCTCTGGATCACCGAGCCCAGGGGTTCTGGTTTGGGAATCCCGTCTGCACTCTCCTTGCTCTGCTGCCTCCCCTCCAACCCACCCTGCGTGTGGGCACCCACGTGTCTCCCTGGGGCAAGGGACCATACCTGGGGTGGGGTCACATAATCAGACACATCCATGACTCTGTTGGCATAGAGTCCAAAGCCCTTCACCTTGGTTACCACCGAGGACTCAATGGCCGAATCCCGCACCTGGTATGCCTTCTCATGCAAGAAAACCCACCTGGGGCAGGAGAGCAGAGATGAAGAGAAAGAGGGAAGAGTCCATTAGACCCAGCAGGCAGAGGCTGGGACAGGTGTCCTTCCTGCCAACACTAGGAGGTGCCTGGCAGGCTGTGCCTGCAGGAGGGATGGCCCTCGCTGGAGGCCTGGGACCTAGACTGAGCCCTTGGTTGGCTTCCAGTACAGTGTTTCTCCGCCGTCCCCCCATTGCCGCCCCCCCTTGTGCCTTTTTAGACTCCCCCCAATTGTTCTCCCCTCCATGAAACTTTAATGTCACAGGTATCTGTTTATGTAATGTATGCATATTTGTGCTTTATGCATAAAAAGAGTGAGAACCAATTTTCACCCCGTTCAGGGCCATATGGCCCTGTTGAGGATGCATGGGTTAAAGTCATTCCCTGCCAGCTGGAGGCCACCTTTGTGGCAGGCATCAGAGACAAAGAGGGAGAGAGAGAGAAAGGCCAAGAATCCTAGGCTTCCGGTCCTGTGCATTTCAGCTTTGTTCACGGCTGTATCCTAAGTGCCCAACACACAGTAGATGTTCAGTAAACACATCAATCTGCCAGGCACACCCTGCCTTTGGGAGCTGGGTGCTTGGCAGAATCTCCATCTGTCCAAATGTCAGCTGAAAAGGACACAGGAGGAAGGGAGCGGCAGTGACTGAGTCTTTACCTGGCAGGTAAATGAAACTGGGTTGGGGGTTGGGTGGGGACAGCCCTATATTTTATTCCTTGGATCGTGCTGCCACCCAGTGGCCGTTACCTGTACTGCTGTCTCCCTGAAGCTTCAAGCTATTATGTCAGTGGTCCCCAAGTTTTTCGGCACCAGGGATCATGTTCATAAGACAATTTTTCCAAGGGACAGGGGAGAGGGGGAGGTGGTTTTGGGATGATTCAAGCGCATTACATTTATGGTGCAGTCAAACCTCTCTGCTAATGATAATCGGTATTTGCAGGCGCTCCCCAGCGCTAGCGTCACCGCCTCAGCCCCACCTCAGATCATCAGGCATTAGATTCTCATCAGGAGCGCAACCAAATTCCCCGCATGTGCAGTTTATAGTAGGGTTCGAGCTCCTTTGAGAATCTAATGCTGCTGCTGCTCTGACCGGAGGCGGAGCTTATGCGATGATGTGAGTGATGGGGAGCAAGTGGCTGTAAGTACAGGTGAAGCTTCCCCACCTGCAGCTCACCTCCTGCTGTGTGGCCCAGTTCCTAACAGGCCCATGCTAGTCAACAGCCCAGGGGCTGGGGACCACAACATTATGGGACCACGTGGATGGGGCAGGGACTCCTTCCCTTCTATCCCCACCTGCCTCCTCAGACTCTCCCAGCCTTCCCTGGCAGCCAGAAGGACCTGCAGACACTCACTGATGACACTACTTTCCTCTGCACTTGCTAGGTGCCTGCCTTTCCATTTCCATCGAGCCCCCCAGGCTCAAGCCACGCTCAGCTTTACTTAACACTGCACTTACAGCCCTCCGCACGGCTCCGTTTACTCCCGGTGCACACTGGGAGGTAGCTGCTGTTACCGTCCCCATTCTACAGATGAGAAAATCTTACTGAATACATTTGGAAAATGCTGTGCGATACCCACCTCCCTTCGAAGAGAAACATGCAATATCAACAAATACGTCTGCTAAATTTCTTTAACCTCATTGTCTCCAATCTTATTTGGTCTTAGAAACCAGGTCAGGTTTTGGAGAAGTGCCAATGACATCTCACAGAAACGAGGAGAGAGCGCTTTTGGAAATGCTGGGTTAGGGTCATTGTCTGCATCTCACCAGGGTGGTACAAAGTTGGAAAACCACATCAGACAAAGGTGAGTGCAAGGGACTTGAGACTGTGTAGCCCAGAGAAGACGAAGCTGTGGGAGTTCGAGGCTGAGAAGCCGCACGGCAGCACTTGGGCTGACGCGAGGACTTTACAAGGAGGTGGGTGAGGACATCGAGCCCGGACCAAGCCAGCTGCTGTGGGAGATGGTGAGCGCCGCGTGCCTGGGAAGACTCCGGGACAGCCTGATGCTCACCGTCCGGGTGTGCTGAGACAGGGCTCCTTCCTCGGGTGGAGGCTGGCTTGGATGACCTCTGGGGTCTCCCACTGTTGGAAGATGCCAAGCGGAGCACCTCCCAGGACATGCTGGGGTCACAGTCACTTGTAGGTTGGATGCCACTATCATGTTTACTGCAAACACAAGCTGATGTTTGCAAGTGGCTCCTTGTTCAGTTTCTAGTTGGAGGGTTTGGAGTTAGCCCCATAATGGGGCTTCCCTCACTCACTTGAATTTTTTTTCCTCCATATTTAAATTTAAATTTTTATTTTCATAAGTAAATAATATTTACTATTGACAAATAATAATTATATATATTTATGGGGTACACTGTGAATGTTTTGATATATGTAAACATTGTAGAATGATTATATCAAGCTAATTCATGTATTCATCACCTTACATATTTATCACTTTTTTTAACTTTTTGTAGAGATGGGGTCTCACTATGTTGCCCAGGCTGGTCTTGAACTCTGGGCCTCAAGCAATCCTCCTGCCTTGGCCTCCCAAAGCACTGGGTTAACAGGCGTGAGCCACTGTGCCCGGCTTATCATTTCTGGTAGTGTCACTTGCTTGAATAATGAATGTTTGCTTTCCTGAGTGGGAGAGAAAGGGTGGAGTCGCAGCAGTGGCAAATAGCTACAAATCTGTTACCTGTTTTATTGGCGCTGCCTTATAGCAGGCAGCAGCCTGATTAATGCACCATTAGGAATTTATTCACATGCTTGTAAAATGCTTTTAGGAACACTGCGCCTCTATGGAGGTGTGTGATGCCGTGTGCTTTACCTTCCCAGCACTTTTGTTTTCTTTTTTTACGGAAGGGGAGGGGTTTCATTAAGATCTCGCAAGGAAGTATGCCTTATACGGAAGTCTCATCTGCCATGTTATGTCCCAACAGAAGAGCAGGGATCATCCCCGTTAGAGAAAACAGTGACGTTTTCCGAAAGAGCATTGTTAGCACTGGGGCTCTGCAGAGTGAGGGGGTGAGGTCTTGGGCCCAGGCTCTCTGCTCCCAGCGACGACGGCTTTTGCCGCAGCTGTACACTGCCCAGAGAGCAAGCCGCTGTCTAAACACACCCTTCTGGAATCTTAGTGTGCCTAGCCACAGAATGGACACATTTCTCAATGTCCTCCTAAGGAAATGGTTTTCTGAGGTCGCTCCACCTGTCCTTACAGTCCAGAAAGATTTGCACATGAGAAGCAGAGTTCAGATTACTATTATCATATAATCAACACAGCACATGCTAACCCCAGTCCTTTGATGAATCCTTACTGATAAGACAGCTTTATTGCCTTCAGGCCATAAATGAGGAAGCTGAGGCACGAAGGAGTGTGCTAACCTGCCCAAGGTCACACAGCTGGTATACGTGTTCCGAAGCAGGCAGCCTGCTCCAGACCACTCTCAACCACCTTGCTCTGGGGTCTCCAGCTGTGTCCCAGCTCAGGGACAGGCCACGCTGGCCCCCTGGACTGGACGCAGGTGCCTGTCTTGCTGGCGCCGGCTCAGCTCGTCACCAGGGAGACCATGTCCTGGCTTAGGAAAGTCTCAGGAGGAAGGGGCTGAGGACTTCCAGGGACAATTAGCCAATCTCTTTCCTCCTCCTGCTCCTCCCCCTTCAAGGCTCCTTCTTGTGCCCAGCAGGGAGGAGAGATCACATTAGAATTCTGAGTTAAATAACAACTGGAAGAATTTTAGAGGCCCCACGGGGCCTGAGGACTTCATCAGGGCAGCTCAAAAGAAGGGGATGCTTCATTTCCAGAACGGAGGGGCTGAGTCTGTCTCTGGAGGCCAGGGCTCAGGAGCTACGGCAGCACTGAGCCTTCGATTCTTGGCATTTACTCTGCGGCTCTGACTTACTTTCTTCTTGCATTCCTGGTTTATTATTTATAGAGCGGAAGGCGGGCGGCAGCTCCTTGGCAGGTGGGATGTGCAGGAAGGAGGCCAGAGCAGCGCCCCGGCACCTCCCGTCCACCCCCAGGGAGTCAAGGAGGTGGCCAGGGAGTGGGTGTGAAGAGTGTGTGCTGTGTGTGCCGGAGGAGAGGGGTCTCCCAGGAAAGCGTGAGCTAGGCAGAGGGAAAGGGGGAGGCGCGATGGGGAGGCTATGAAATAATAATAGTCACCAGCTCTTACTGAATCCGCATCTCAGGCAAGGAGCTTGACATATGTTACCTCCCCTTCCTGTAAGTCCCCGGGAAGAGGTATACCTAAACCCATTTTCCAGATACAGGGACTGAGACTTAGGGGTGTAAAGTGATTCAGCCAAGCCTCCACTCCTGGCGGGGGTCAGAGCCAGGCTTCTGTCCAGGTGCTCCACGTTCCACCGGCTGCTGAGCCGAGAGGCAGGCAGGAGTGAGAGGAGCTCCTCTCTCGGGACCAGTGTGCTGAGGAGGGCCGCCAGGACGGCTGGGGGGCCGGGAAGGTGGGATTCCAGCCCCTTCTCTTTAAACCACAGCAGCTCCTCCCTTTTAACTGCTTTCTGTATTGAGTTCCTACCTAAGATCTGAAATGAGGCTGAATATTGTGAACCAAAGGTGGTGGCCGTGCAGATGGTGAGTCTGCAGATTTTGCCTCACAGCGGGAGGGACAGGGCAGGGAGAACAGGGCTGCGAATGAGGCTCCATCCACCACGGCTGGTCCTCCTAAGGAACGGGGCATCAGAAGGCTGGGAAGTGCCCTCCCCGCTGGTTTGCAGGGAGGCAGCTTCCTCCAGGAAGGCCCCAGAAGTCAAGCTCAGGCCAAGCACCAGCCAGTGCTTCCAGGGACACATGCCCCAGGGATCTCCTTCTACTTCCTCCTCGGGTCCCCACAGGATCCAGAAAAGGGACTGGCTCTTAGGAAGTCCCATCCCACAGAGGACACCAGAGATTACCACCTGGGTCCAGAAAAGATGTGAGAAAGTCTAGACCTCTCTGTTCACTTGGGCTGGGGAAAGGAAAACAGTGACGAAGGTGCCAACCACAGATGAGCAGCTGGGGTGAGGGGCCGGGCGTTGTGTTGCTGTGATAAACGCTGGCTCAGGTTATGCACGCTCCAGAAGAGGCCGTGCATCTTACCTGCCCAGCAGGGATAACAGGGAAGATATTCCAGTTAACACCGCAGCATTAAAAATCCTTTCAAATTCGAGTGAGTCCAAGCCATCATCTCTCTCCGCCGGACTGCATGGCCTCTTCGGGGTTCCAGCTCTGTCCTGTTCCCCCTGTCCTCTGGCGCATCAGCCGGGGCCATCTCCCCGACTCCCCTCTCATCACGTCTGTCTGTCTGTCTCAATCTCACACACACGCATACACAGGTTAAAATGCTTTTGTAGCTTCCTATTCATTCCTTTTCCTGTAAAAAACGAAAGCTCTCTGGGGGTGTCTGAGGTCCGGCCTCTATTCCCATGCACCTTACACCACTCGCCTCTGCTTCCTCGGCTCCAGCCACAGTGGCCTTCTTTTCTTTCCTCCCGTCCCCCAGCCTCCTTCCCTTGGCAGAGGGGGGCTTCTCTGCCTTGGACCCTCTTCCTTTCCTTCTTTCACCTGGGTTGCTCCTACTTGTCCTTCAGGTCTTGGCTCCAGAAAACCTTTTCTTCATTCCCTAAGCTGGTCAAACATCTCCACAGAAGCTTCTCTCCTGGAACTGGGCACTTCTGAGTCCAGTGAAATTTTACATTTGTTTGTGGAGATTGGTGGATTCGTGTCCATCTCTTGCCTTATACTGCAAGCCCCACGAGGGCAAGGACCCTGCTGACTGCTTTCGCCCACCATTCTGTCCTCAGTGCACAATGCCTGGCATGCAGACACATTCTGTACGTTTTTGCTAAATTACTGACAGTGGATTCGTGAAGTCACAATAGCGCCTGCGTTTCCATGCACACAGATGGGGCTCGGGCCGGGGGCTGGGCCACAGAGTGCACTAATGCAGCAGGAAGACGCTGTCCGTGGGGAGCTGGCAGGCTGGAAGGTGGATGAGGCTGGATATCAAGATGCCACAGAGCCTCACGTGCTTGCTCTGGCACACTGGGCTCCAGCCCTGAGGACTGCAGGATTCGATCTGATCATGATGGGGAGGAGAGACAAGGGCTGAGTGGGCTGGCCCAGGAGCCGGCTGTCTCTAGTCCCCATCAGTCTCCCGCCTGGAGCCAATGGAGCCGGGCCAGGCTGGGAATGTGGTGAGCCAGCTTTTGCACTCACCTGGATCAACATACCATCTCGTGGCCATAGACAATCACAGCATTGAATATACACGCAAACACATTTACGGACTAACTTTGAACCAAGCAAGCCATGGAGACACAGACTTGAAATGTTAGCAGACCTCACGTCTCACAAAGCCTCAACGTTGGAACTTCGAGGCCATTTAATCCTACTCCAAAGTTCGAATCCTTTTCTAATGGCCCCGAAAGGAGCACTGTATGTACAACCTTGTTACAATACCCACGTACGGAAGCCTACTGGCTCTCGCTGAGCACGCAGGGCACAATACATCGCTTACAAAGTCGCATCTAGCCACCCTTCCACGCACGTCCTCACACCGCGCTCCAACCTTCCAGGCAAGCAGGCGGGCGCACACGCAGCACCAGCCGACATGCCCGAGGGATGTCCCCTTTGACCTGCTTGAATTACCTCACGACAGTTAGTCAGTGGCTTGCAGTCTCACACACAGACCCATTGTTTCAGGAACAGCCTGACACCAGAGACCCGCACATCAGGAAAGAAAACCTTTGAGCTTTCTGCCCGTGTTTCCTGGTGCCCACCAGTGTGTGGAAATGACCACAAGAAAGACAGAACATCTATTTCTTCTGCCAGCCATTGTCTGCTCCGTGGCCCTTTGTGCATCTGTGTAGGTGTGTGTGCCGCCCGGACACGGGGGCTGAGAGCGGGTGGTTGGACCTTCCTGGCGCTCACGCAGCTCCCGGGATGGGGTACATGGCCCAAAGACAGGGAGAGGTAGCGACCTTACGTTTTTTGACAAAGGAGCATTTCTCGGTTCTTGGGGAATCTGCACTACGTTCAGAAAAGCTACTTTTCCCTCAGCAGCTCTTCCCTTGAGCGTTATTTGCGCCCGTGTTTCTCCCCACCTCAAGGGGCAGTTTGCCCTTTGTCCTACCCTCCAAGAGCCACGGCTTCTTCCCTTGCCAAGCTCCCTCACCATCTTGCCCATCCACGTCAGGAGGGAATTCCTCCTTCTAAAGCAGATCCAGCTCTATCCTTCCCTCCCTGTCGTCGTCGTCGTCGTCGTCGTCGTCGTCGTCGTCGTCGTCGTTGTCGTTGTCAACTTGATCAACCTGCCGTCACCTCCCTTGTCCCAGTGCCCTCCCTTCCCTCCTCCTGTGCTCCCTTGTCCTTCTGAGACCCTAAAGAGTCACTGAGGGGAATGGGAAGATGGGGCTGGGGTGGGATGCCCGTTCTCTGGTTGGAGCGCTGTGAGGAGGGAGAGTGAAGAGGGAGCACCTGGGACCTCCCTGGCGGAGGGCAGTGCCAGGGCAGAGACCTTACTCCTTAGAGTGTGTGTCTCGAAACCACTCTCCAACTCTGGGGGATTTACTGGGAAAAAGGATTCATCTGTGGACCAGACCCTCGGTGGGGGTGGCAGAGGCCAGTCCTTAGGACACGGCTCCGCAGAAGAAAGCATTTTCCCCAAGAAAGGAGAAGCTCAGGAAGCTGGGTGGTGGCACTGAGGTAGGAGAGGCAGGACAGGATGCCAGGCAGCCCTCCCCTCCTAGGACCTGAAGGGCCACAGACTCACCCCACAAAGTAGGAGATGATCAGGAGCTGAACGACTCGGTTGATGATCCCGATGGTCCAGCTCTTCACAACCACCGACTTGGTGGTCTCATAGGTGAAGAAGTCTGATATGCAGTTCATGCTGAGAGAGCGCTCAGGGGCCACTCCGAGGGGCCGGATGGCGGCCTCAGGAGAGCGAGGTTCTTGGGACAGGGAGACAAGAGATCACAGCTTGGAAGCGGCAGCTTAGAGGGGCTCAAAGAATGGGGAGCCAGTTCCTTTCAGCCAGGCAACCCTAGTCGGTGTCCAGGCTCTCTCTGCTCTTGTCACTCTGGCTGCCAAGATGCCAGGGCCAGGGCGGGGGACCCCCTTTATGTTCATCTCCACTCCACTCCCCTGTGATGTCACAGCAGGGGTGGGGTCTCCGGTTCTGGGCTCCTGATTGCCTGGGATGTAGCTGGCGGGGGCCCTCTGGGACTCGTGTTTTATCTGCACTCTGTCTACTATTTCTGTTCCATTCTCTTCTGCTGCATTCTCACTCCAGCTCCCAGCTGCTCATGCTCTCCCTAAAGCCCCTTGCAATGTCCCATCCCCCAGTCACTTAACAGCCTGCCTCAGCTGAGGACCCCCTTCATCCCTGAGTGTCTGCTGAATCCCACCCAATTCTGCAGCCATCCCCTTCCTTCCCCTGAGTTGCCTCCGGGGGCACGGGTTAGGGGGAGGGGGTCTCTTGAACATTTTTCTGGGACTCCTGGGATGGGATGAGTAAAGAGTCACATATTTCTAACTCCAGTTGGCAGTGGCTGAAGGTCTACCTGTAGCATAGCAGTTATCACATTTTTTTACCGTCAGCTTACTTATCGGAATCATTCATTAGATTATGTTTTCCTGAAACTTGTTCGCTAGTTTCCTCAAATGAATTTATATTGCCAGAGAGTGCTGGAATAGCCATACCCAGCGGTTAAAGCTATAAGTTCAGGGGAGACAAGGGTGCATTCCTGTTATCTCTTATCCCAGGATTGAGTTAGCAAACTGGTGTAATGATTGTCAGAGAAACCTTGAGTTTAAATATTCTGTCCTAATGTCTTTGTACAGGACATACATTATCAATCATTTTGAACATAGAGTCGTTGTGATTCTGACAGAAGAGAACTGGATTGGTGCTAAGAAAATCTGGGTTCTAGTCTCCAGTTTTGTTGCCACTCACTGAGAGCTTGGGCAACTCCTCTTTGGGCCTCAGTTTCCCCATCTGCAAAAGGAGGTGGGAGTAGAACAATTCAAACATCTCTTCCAGGTCTGGCCCTCTCTGACTTTGCAAGATGCACCCTGGGACTATATGAGGGAGGCCTGGCTTCCGCACCCCCAGGACCATACGGTTTCATATCAGTTCTGGCTCCAGGGAGAATCTGACACCAGCACTTGAACTTGATACTGACACTTGCCAGCCTCCTACGGGGGATCCATAAATTGTGGTTATGGATATGAAGATTTTGGGTGTAGACTCATTTCAAAAACGACCCAATCCCACTCGACACTACAGCCAGAGAGCGGTACAGTCACAATGACACGAACGCCTGCATTTCTCTTCACAACTCTCTAAATTTTTTTCTTGTCCCACAGACTCCTTTCCACACCACAGTAACTATTTGGCAGAAGAGAGTGACCTGCATCATTCCAATACCAGTCCCGCCTCTCCCGGACAAAGTCTGATAAAATAAAAGATAAAAGTACACAATTTCTCTTTAGAATCTGGTCTCCACTGAGGAAGTGTCTGCAGCTTTCTGAAGAGCCTTACACGGTCCCATTTATTCGTCAGACTCCACCTGGGTGGGACTTCGCCGCAACCACTCTTCCCTCAGGTCCTCCAGAGTCGTCGACGCTCTATGTGACCGTCTCGTAGGCGGGCCGGCTTGCGCCTCTCTAGCCAGCTCATCCTCTCTATGGTCCGTGCGCGGCTTCCGGTGGCGGGCCGCGGGGCCGCGCACGCGGGAAAAGCTTCCCCAGTGTTCCCCCCCAATCCCCCGCGTCCCCGCCCCCCTCCGACTCCCCCCTCCCCCATCGCGCCCACCTCCCGCGCCCGGGCGGTCGCGAGGCTTCAGCTTGAGGAGGTAGGTGGTCGTCGTTCCCTCAGGAAGGCCCCACTCCCCCACGGGACGCTCGAGATGGACCGTTCCGCGTTCGAATCCGCGGGCAGCGGGCCAATCCATTTTAGGGGGAGGGGTGAACCGTGGGTCTGGGGCCGCGGCGTGGTGGGAACGGTGCGAGGGGAAACCCTGCACTCTGAGCTGAGTTGGGGCGCGGGCAAAGTGCAGGCTCCGGGCAGCCCCTGGGGTTCCGCTGCTCGTTGCCATGGCTCCCAGTGGAGCGCCCACAGCGGATGTGGGGTTGGGAAGTAAGCACTACTCCAGGCCCGGTTCTCCAGCCAGGCCTCGGCCTGGCCCCACGAGCACTGCAGAGCCCACCTGTGGGTTTCCAGGCAGAGGAGATGCCGAGACATCCCAGGCGCAGCCAGAGCGTGCCACCTGGCTCCATCCGTGAGCACAGTGAAGTGTTGTATTTCTTGCTTATCTGTCTCCCTCTTGAATTCAGACTCCCAACCTGCTGAGTATCTGCTCACCGACCCAGGAGTTGGGGCCCAGCTCGCAGCTTATTCGGTTCCCCTTGTGCAGCCTAGGGCTTGTGCCCGGGCCGCCACGGGCAGGGCAACATGGCAGAGACACTGGAGTTCAACGACGTCTATCAGGAGGTGAAAGGCTCCATGGTGAGAATGGCTTGGACATTTAATGCAGGTGGAGAGAGGGAAGGAGGGTAGAGTTTTTATCCGTTAACAAGAACTTCCTTTGATAATGCTATTACTTTGAAAGAGGAAAACTCTGTACAACGTGTACCTGGTGTTTCCCCCAACACAGGGGAAGTGCAGAGTGTCTCAAGAGTCATGGGGACCGTACATGCTGTTCAATCCCAAACCTCTATATTACAAATGAGGAAACTGAGGACCTGCAAGCATTCTGGATGCCAGGGCCAGATTTAGACTCCAGACTTCCTGGCCACTTGACTCTTATTACTGGCTTTCACCACTTTAGCTGTTGCTCCTGCATTGCTAATTTGGCCAGCCCCCTAGCAGCCAGAATGGGTGTTGGGTAGAGAACTGTACCCACTACATGCTAGGTACTGTCCCCATGCATCTGGGCCTGCTTTTCCCATAGAATGATGGTCGGCTGAGGTTGAGCCGCCAGGGCATCATGTTCAAGAACAGCAAGACGGGCAAAGTGGACAACATCCAGGCTGGGGAGTTAACAGAAGGCATCTGGCGCCGTGTAGCTCTGGGTCATGGACTTAAATTACTCACAAAGAACGGCCATGTCTACAAGTATGATGGCTTTCGAGAATCGGTGAGATGTCCTGTTGGTATAAGCCTCCTTTTTACTGCACTGTCTTGTTTTAATCTTCTTGAGAGTTGGGATTCCTTCCTCTGATAACCATGTTTGACCTCCTTAGAGCACAGCCACTGAGGCCATTAAGCAAACAGCATTCAGCTTCGAGTATCAAAGCCTTGTGATTTTCTTTGTGGCATGACTCCAGAAGATTTGCCCCTGTCTTGGTTTAGATGGTGGTTTCCGTTTTTATGCAGGTTCACAATCTCGATGCTTCAGTTTGGGTTTTTTTTCTCAATTTGAACTGCTTGAGTTAAAGACTTGGTTTTAATTCCCACTTTTATTAAAGCAATACCTAGACACAGTTTAAAAAGTCGGATAGTACTGTGAGGCCCATAACCAGGAATGTCAGTTTCTTACTTTACTCCTCTAACCTGAGGTCTAGTTCCCAGAAGCAACCTCTTTCAACAACCTTTCAAGCAATTTTAGAGCCTGAGATGCTAAATCAGCTTGGATTTCTGATAAAGGGTATTTGGGACAGTTTCTCAGAAAAAGATAATCCCAGGACAGTCAAGTCTGTGTTAAGGCCACCAGGGTTTATTGGGATTGTACTTTCTTCCCTCCACCCACAGGAGTTTGAGAAACTCTCTGATTTCTTCAAAACTCACTATCGCCTTGAGCTAATGGAGAAGGACCTATGTGTGAAGGGCTGGAACTGGGGGACAGTGAAGTTTGGTGGTGAGTTCCAGGGAAAATTGAGGTTTGAGGGAGAATGTAGGATGAAGGGTTTTAGCCTTTAACTTGTTTTGCTGTCTTCCCTTTGCCTGTGTCTCTGATTTCCTATCAGTTTGCATATTCATCGTGTATTGAGCACCTACAGTGCGTCAGGCACTGTGCCTGGTCTTGGGGTACAGTGTGAACAAAATAACCCTAGTATCCTTCCCTCATGGAACTTACAGTTTGGTGGGAATGTTATTTATACAGACATGAGGGGAGGAGCTTGTGGCTTGATAAGCTCTTTCCTCACAGGGCAGCTGCTTTCCTTTGACATCGGTGACCAGCCAGTCTTTGAGATACCCCTCAGCAATGTGTCCCAGTGCACTACAGGCAAGAATGAGGTGACACTGGAATTCCACCAGAATGATGACGCAGAGGTGTCTCTCATGGAGGTGCGCTTCTACGTCCCTCCCACACAAGAGGATGGTGTGGACCCTGTTGAGGTGAGGCTTCCCCTGGTTGCCTTCAGAGCAGATGGAGCTTAGCAGGCCTTGGCTGGCGTGGGAGCAGGGGTCTGCTGCCTGATTACCAGTGTGCTTTTGCAGGCCTTTGCCCAGAACGTGTTGTCAAAGGCAGATGTAATCCAAGCCACTGGAGATGCCATCTGCATCTTCCGGGAGCTGCAGTGTCTGACTCCCCGTGGTCGTTATGACATTCGCATCTACCCCACCTTTCTGCACCTGCATGGCAAGACCTTTGACTATAAGATCCCCTATACCACCGTACTGCGTCTCTTTTTGCTGCCTCACAAGGACCAGCGCCAGATGTTCTTTGTGGTAAGCAGCAACCTTGGGGGATGGATCATTCTGGTTTTTACCTCAGTTTTTAGCAGACAGATCTCACTGGCGTCAGGGTTCTATGTTGCTTAATTGCAAACTGTTGTGGAGCATCATGTTATCTTCTTTTCCTTACCAGATCAGCCTGGATCCCCCCATCAAGCAGGGCCAAACCCGTTACCACTTCCTGATCCTCCTCTTCTCCAAGGACGAGGACATCTCCTTGACTCTGAACATGAACGAGTGAGTGTCTCCCTGGACTCACTTCCTGCCACTGTTTAAGCAGGAGACGGGCATGCTGTTAGAAGGCAGTAGTGCTTGTGACCTCGTCTTGCTCTGTTTGTAGGGAAGAGGTGGAGAAGCGCTTTGAGGGGCGGCTCACCAAGAACATGTCAGGATCCCTCTATGAGATGGTCAGCCGGGTCATGAAAGCACTGGTGAACCGCAAGATCACAGTCCCAGGCAACTTCCAAGGGTGAGAGTGCAGGCCCAGGGCCCTGGCCTGCCGGAGGATGGGAAATGCCTTGACTCTTTGGTAAACCCCTTTTGAGTTGGGAATGCAGCCTATTTATAGGCCTGGATGGGACCTTGTGTCTTGATGGGTGTCAGCACCTTTGTCAGAGCAACTTAGTGAGATTTACTCAGTTGAGGGCCTGAGGACACACGTGTCACTGCTGCTAGATATGCCATTTGGCTATGCTGAGGTTGGCACTGACTGGGCTCCCTGCACACTCAATAGGCACTCAGGGGCCCAGTGCATCACCTGTTCCTACAAGGCCAGCTCAGGACTGCTGTACCCGCTGGAGCGGGGCTTCATCTATGTCCATAAGCCACCTGTGCACATCCGCTTCGATGAGATCTCCTTTGTCAACTTTGCCCGTGGCACCACCACCACTCGCTCCTTTGACTTTGAAATTGAGACCAAACAGGGCACTCAATATACCTTCAGCAGCATTGAGAGGTGAGAGCTCCACCAGTCACTCCTGGGCATCCTGGTCCTGCCCCACCCTTGAACGGGCACCTGGCATGACCTGGGCCCCTCTCTAAACTCTCAGCAGAATTTTTCATTTGCTTCCCTGGGATTTAGTCCTTTTCTCTGGAGTGAGCAGATTTGGAAGCCTCTCCATTGCTTTCCTTCTGTTCATTAAAAAAAATTATTTTGTATATTATGAAAGCTATGTGTTCAGTATTAGTTCTTTTTCTCTTCCACTCCCCCTATGTGGACATGCTGTGTCTTTCTTTCCTGGAATGAGCTTTCTGCTTGAGAACATAGTAGCTAACATCTGTTGAGTGTAGTCTAAATGTTTTGCAAACATCTTCATGTTTAATCTTCATATCAACCCTGTGAAATATGAAATGCCAATAAAAAGATGAAAATATCCCCTCCCCCACACTCTTGCCATGCTCAGTGCATATTTGGAAAACAGGTACATACTCCTCTCTGCCTTTTCTTTCCCAGAGCTCTTCAAAACCATGCAGGTTGCTCTTTCAGGGCCAATGTCTGACTCTTTCTTGCTGCTATCCTCTGGGGGTCTCTGAGCTGTTAGGTTGGATAGTGTGGTCAAGAGCTCCAGGTCCCATGGTCTACCCTGGCCATGGGTTTCAGAACACTGTTTACTCCACCTCTGTGTTGGCCCTGCCTGTCTGCTGACATGCTGCATCTCCCCTCACAGGGAGGAGTATGGGAAGCTGTTCGATTTTGTCAACGCAAAAAAGCTCAACATTAAAAACCGAGGATTGAAAGAGGTACCTCTGTTTGGGAAGGAAGAACCTCTCTCCTGTTCTTTCTGTAGGGGAGAAATGGGCAGAGATTTTTCCGGCTTCTTTTTCATTCTCTCTTCTCTTCTTACTCTTATAGAAAAAAGAGGTGCGTGTGACCCTTTCCCTTCCTGGTGCAGGTTTCCTCTGCATGACTTTAGATCAGTCTCTGCAGCCCCTCAAGAGCCCTGAGTGGGGCCGAGGGAGGGAGGGGCTTGGACTAACCCAGTTGGCAGAAGTACTTGGGCACAGGCCCTGCACGTTGGCCGTGTGTGGACATTCCAGCCCCGAGGTCTTCTGGGAGCTGCTGCTCTGGCTTTACAGGCATGGGGGAGTGCTTTTGAGTGTGCAGGGATTGTGGCTTGAGGGCGAGGTGGTCCTCACTCCCATCTCTTCCCTGGCCAGGGCATGAACCCCAGCTACGACGAGTATGCCGACTCTGATGAAGACCAGCATGATGCCTACTTGGAGAGGATGAAGGAGGAGGGCAAGATCCGGGAGGAGAATGCCAACGACAGCAGTGATGACTCGGGAGAAGAAACTGGTGGGCTAGCCTCAGTGCTGGGGCGTGGGGACAGTCAGACTCTCTTCTTCATGGCCTGGGTGGGGCTTGCCCTTGGGCCACAGCTGAGTGTCTGGGTAAGGGGGCTGGATTTCCACTGGGGCCAAGCTGATACATCCTGTGTCCTTTTTCAGATGAGTCATTCAACCCAGGTGAAGAGGAAGAAGATGTGGCAGAGGAGTGAGTTTTGGTTGTACCTTGTGGGGGTGAGATGGTGACCTACAAGCTTAATAAGACACCAGAAGATTTCTGGACATTTCGTGTGCCCCAGCATTAGCCACTGACCCAGGGTGGGAAAGTGACCTCCGATGAAGCAATATAGGAAAACATTTCAGAAATTGGCAAGGGCTTTATGAGTATAAGACATGTTTTGGAATGAGAGCGCATGCTTGCCCACCTGCTCATTGGGAGTTGCTGGACAGGTCATTGAATCTGTTTCCTCATCTGTGAATGCCAGTAGTACCTGTGCCAGATTGGTTAAGGCTCTTGATTGCCAGTGGCAGAAATGTGACTCAAACTGACCATAAAAGGGAATGTATAAAAGGGAATTTTTTGTGAGTTCATGTAATTGCAGAGTCCAGGGATATAACTGGCTTCTGGCACTATTGGATCCAGGTACTGAAATCTATTTCTTCTGATTTTCTTAGTTTTAGATAAATTTGCCCCATGAGGTACCCAGTGACTTTCAGAATCTCTGGGCAGGCTTAATCCTACTGGTTTAACACCCAAAAGTGCCTCTTCTCTTGGTGAACAGCAGGGTCACCTGCCCCCTCCCAGCCTGAGTTGGGAGGATGCGCATGGCTCCAATGGGCCAGAACGAGGCGAGTGCCCACCCTTAGAGGCTGTGGTTGGGGTGAGCCCCTCCTGAGTAGGGGCAAGGTAGTTCCTAACAGAAAATTGGGACTCTGCTCTCTTAATCCAGAAGGATTGGGAATTAATGTCAGGCTGTAGAAAACTCCAGAAAAAACACCCAGCAGGAGTCCACTCATTCAGCTTGCCACATGCTTGTGAAAGTGCCTTGGAAACTTCAGTAGCGTATAGATGTAAGGTAGTTCCATTTTCTGAGGAGTTTCATGTGTATTGGATGGGACTGTCCATAATGTGGGTCTGTACTGAGTTGGATTGAATTTTGTTTTCCTCATTTTTGGTAGTAACCAATTATCTCTGAATCAGATAGGACTGTAGGGTAGATTAAGACGATTAATTTAAGGGAAGTGGTGAAGTGGATCTGGGCCATGTCCCGGGGATGGACTAGGACCTGGGTTAGGCCAAGACCAAGGAGAGCAGCTAAAACCTGTTGGTTCATTTGTGTTTCGTTGATTGATTCAATAACTAACCGATGGCTGTGTCTGGGTCTGGAGAGGGGATGAAAGAAGCCACCTCAGCAAATGGGAGGAAGCAGGGTTGGGGATTGGTGGGGGAGGCTGTCCTCTTGTCTTCTTCCCTGGCCCTTACTGGGCAAGTATCTTTGGATTCGTTGTCCTCCTGTCTTGAGGTTGTGGGGTCCTCTCCTCCCTCCCTGAGTGTAAACCCTACGCTCTGGCAGGTTTGATAGCAATGCCTCAGCCAGCTCCTCCAGTAATGAGGGTGACAGTGACCGGGATGAGAAGAAGCGGAAACAGCTCAAAAAGGCCAAGATGGCCAAGGATCGCAAGAGCCGCAAGAAGCCTGTGGAGGTGCAGACTCTCCTCTAGATGGGAGGGGTGTATTTGTGTGTCGGGAATCCATTTTCTTTACCTTCTTCTGTCTACCACCAGTAGGACCTGTTGATTCGTTCTCCTGGGGCTGCTTTTTGTAGCCAGTAATTATTACCTTGAGGGGTATCATCTTGGAAATTTTTCTTTCTGGTCCTGAGGTAATTAGCTTCTAGAAGATCTGAATTAGCAGACAGGCTTCTTCTGTCTCAGAAGCCCAGAGGAAACGGGGTCCCTAGTAAGCTAGGCACTAGGGCACAGGGGAAGACATGATCCCTGCCCTTAGGGAGCTCTCAGTCTAGCCTGATGCTATGTAGTCCTCCGTTTTTTTCCCCAAGTTTGGTGATCCAAATAATTTCTTTGGGAGAATATGGTTGGGGGAGCAGTCTAAGGAAAATAGATAGCTGAAGGCATTTGAGTTCTCTCTTACGTAGGTGAAGAAAGGCAAAGACCCCAATGCCCCCAAGAGGCCCATGTCTGCCTACATGCTGTGGCTCAATGCCAGTAGAGAGAAGATCAAGTCAGACCATCCTGGTATCAGTATCACAGATCTTTCCAAGAAGGCTGGCGAGATCTGGAAGGGAATGTCCAAAGAGAAGAAAGAGGTGAGTAGCAGCAGAGAAGAGGGGTGGTGAGTTTCGTAGGCTGGTGAGAGGGGCTTTCTTGGGGTGGTGGTGTCCGGACAGAGGGGGCAGGATGAGCTGTTGGTGAAACTTCTCTGTATAGATTTCATCTGCATCAGGGAAGAGACCTCATTCTTTGCTGGTTTTATTTTGTGGGTATATGTGTGCGACAGGAGTGGGATCGCAAGGCTGAGGATGCCAGAAGGGAATATGAAAAAGCCATGAAAGAATATGAAGGGGGCCGAGGCGAGTCTTCCAAGAGGTGAGTGTTGGGAACAGCATGGCCCAGTAACTGCCTTTCTGGCAGATTATTTTTTGCAGGTCAGAGGTGAGCATTGGAATGTTAAGGATAGTAGATACACCTTTGACTGCAGTAGGGCAGTGCTTCTCAAACCTGGGAGCCATTGCCCAAGCATGGGTGATGTAGGGAATTCAGGTCACTAGATAAATAGAGCCCATTTTCCTGGAAGGTCCATTTTATTTGAAGGTATGGGGGAATTAAATTACTGTGGGGCACAATGCACAATTCACATGAATTTTTAAAGATGAACCAAGAAATGTCAAATAAGTTTTGTATATGGGGCTGCTTCAGGCTATGATCTCAGATTCTTTCGGTGTGCTCTCTTATGATAGTCTCCCATCCAGCTGACACGGCTGTTTACATTCAGAGTGAAATGAGCAGTGTGGTGGGATTGGGAAAGGCCTTGTTAAAGCTGGGAGAGGTTTGGCCCAGCGTTTTTCCCTCTTGCTAATATAGGGACAAGTCAAAGAAGAAGAAGAAAGTAAAGGTAAAGATGGAGAAGAAATCAACGCCCTCTAGGGGCTCGTCATCCAAGTCGTCGTCGTCAAGGCAGCTAAGTGAGAGCTTCAAGAGCAAAGAATTTGTGTCTAGTGATGAGAGCTCTTCAGGAGAGAACAAGAGCAAAAAGAAGAGGAGGCGGAGTGAGGTGCGGCAGGCACGTGGGGGCTGTGGGGCTGGGCAGGTGAGGGCGTGTGAGTGTGTGTGGGGTGGTCTGTAAGCATAAGGAGTTGGAATGGATGGGTGGGATTCTGAGGTTCCAAAGGTGAGTGCTGCAGTTGTGGGGGGGGGTAGGGAATTGGGGACCCTTTGCCACTGGAGAGTGGCCAGGAGACCAGCCAGGACTCCACACCTTTCCCCTTAAGAGACCTTTGGTTTTTAGGACTCCGAAGAAGAGGAACTAGCCAGTACTCCCCCCAGCTCAGAAGACTCAGCGTCCGGATCCGATGAGTAGAGAGGAGGAGGATTCTCCCTCCTTGCGCTTGCCTTGTCGCACCCTCAGGCTCCCCACCCATGTTTGGGTACCAGTTCCTCCTCAAGAAATGTAGCCCTTGGATTCTGTGCCATCTGAATAAGCTCTCCTGCTGGTATGCACTTCAGTGGGGCAGCAGGGGAGGCCTCTTCACTCTGCTGCTTCATGAGGATGGCTCTTTGTAATTTGGAGAGAGACTGGGTGGGAGGCAGGGCAATGCAGGATCCAAATCCTCATCCTACTTTCCCGACCTTAGGGATATAGCTGCTGCTTGTCGTCTTCAAGTTGCTGCAGCAGGGGTCATGTGAGGTCAGGCCCGTAGCTCCTAACTGGGGCCTATTTCTACTTTTATTTTGTATTTCTGGTCTGTGAAAATCATTTAATAAAGGGAACTGACTTTGGAAACTATGTCCTTATGCCTTCTTTCTGGCCCCGTTGTATTGCTCCTTCTTCTCTTGGTGGTGGTTACCATTGTGTCCTGACTGGGCAGGGCCCTCTTAGCTAGCCGGGAAGCAAGTCTCCAGGTACATCCTGTTCTGTTCCCGGCTGGACAAGCACTGGTTTTCACCCTCTTCTGCCGGGATGAGCATAGAAATGAAAGCTGATCTGATAGGAAATCACTCTCACAGTTCCACTCCATTAGCCCAGCTAGGGGAAGGATGCTCTTGGCTCCATCCTTAATCACCTGTGAGTCCAGGATCTTCCAAGGCTTTAGATAATATAATCAGGATTGACTATCCTTCCTGCAACTGGGGGAGTGGAAACCTGAGCTGGGGAGTTCGAGAGGACGGGGTGTGTGTGTAGGCAGGGGGTTGGGGGGGTTGCAGTGTGATGGAAAAGTATGGAGTATGTATGAAGCTTTTGTTCTCATGGAAAAGGGAATACCAAGTTTTAGGGTTGGGAAGAACCTGTAACTGAGTAGGGGGCCTAAAAGGAGATAAAAGGCACCAACGAGGAAAACTAGAGCTGCCAGACTTCCTCACGGTGTCTGTAAGTGAATTTATACACGTGGGGAGGCCACGTTGTGCACGTCCTTAGGAGAACTCAGGTGGTTTTAACAGGAAGCCTCTCCAGTCCGCCAACAGCTACCTTCTTGCTAGCCGTGGCTCTATGATGCTGCTATCAGCGCAGGCGGCCGGGCCTGAGGCTAGGCAGTCTAGGCAGTCGTCTCGGTGGCTCTTTCGCGAGCGCTTGTAGCTCGATTGCGTCAGTTTCGCTCGAGACCCAGCCTGAGGCGGGCCCCTCGTTTGCAAGGCTCATGAATAATTGAGCACTGGGCCGCTTCTATTTGCCTACGGTGGGACGGATCGCGCTCAGACTTCCACTCCCGGTTTCCACCGGCTTATGAATATTCATGAGTGCTTTGGGGGCGTGTCCCTGGGTGGGGCTAGGGGCGGGGCCCCCGCCGCGCTCGCATAGGCTTGGTTCCGCGGTGACGGCGGCGGGGCGGCAGCAGCGGCGGCGGCGGCGGGGACTGGCGCTGGGGCACCGAGGCGAGCGGAGCCTAATCCCGGGGGAGCGCGTGAGTGCGCGGGGGCGGGCGGGCCAAGGGGGCGGGGTCCGAGATGGGCGGGGGAGGGGCATAGAAGGACTGGGCGCTTTCCAGCCGGGACCTCCGGTTGTGAGGGGGTCGCCAGGAAAGTTTGCAGGGGCCGGGGGCTCTAGGGACGTTGGGGGCCCAGGGGAGCTGGCGTGTGTGCGCGGGGGCGGAGGGCGCACGGTCTGGGGCTCGTGCTGGTGGAGCAGAAGAAAGGGGGGAGGGGGCGAGGGCTTGGGGCGGGGCCGGGGGCGGGCAGAGCTGCTGGAGGGACCCTTGCCTCCCGCTTCCCCCGGGCCGCGCTTCCCCCTCCTCCCGCTCTTCGGCACGCCCCCAGCCGTCCCAGTCCTCCTCCACCCGGTCCGCGTCCCCAGTCCACCGTCTGTTCGCCTGCTGCTTCACGTCCCGCGCGCTGGTCCGCTTCTGCCGCCACCGCCACCCCCTCCTTCTCCACCCTCTTCCCCTCCTCTTCGGCTGCCGCGGCCCCTTCTGTGTCCAGAGCTCCCCACTGGGCCCCACCAGACAGCCCCTGGCCCCGGGTTGTTCCGTCTTCCCGTTGGCCCTCCCTCTACCAGCAGTTTACACGCTGTCCCTGCCGACCTCTCCAGCCTCAGATCCGGCCCCGAGATTCTGTGGTCCATAGGGGCGACCTCGCTTGCCGGGGGCTGGAGCTGCCCAGCCTGCCCTTCTGGCGGCCTTCACTCCCTGGGGTCAGCTCATCTCCCCCACCCCCCAGATCCCCCAGCCTGGTTATAGGGAGTGCTCAGAGCTGCTGCGATTTTGCAGCTTCTGGCCACGGCCTTGGTCACCTGGTACTGGCTGGGGCCTCTGAGCCTACCTTCGTTGCTGCAGCCCCTCATAAGGCAGAGGGGCCTGTTGGACCCCCAAGTGAAAGGGTTTTTCGGTTTTGGGACAATTCATCTCCACCTCTAACCACCCACACACCGTGTCCCTTGTAATAATGTTCAAGGACAAGGAAACAATCTTGTGTTTTTTAATTTTATGTTTCCCATCATATGCCCCTCCTCACACACACACTCGGGCTGGCTCTGCACAGTTATTCACTCACCCACAGTGGGCAGTCCTCCCTGGTAGTTGGCTGACCAATGGGTTGACAGTGTTGAGTTTCTCTACTGTCTTCATACCCTCTCCCATCTTTGAAACAAGCTGGGACAGGGTCAGAGATGGGGGAGGGGGACTGGGTTTTGCTAAGGTTGGGCACAGAGGTTCCTTCTTTGAATTTGGTGCTATCTTCCCAGACCAGCTGGAGTGGGTGACTTTAAGGGAGGCAGTACCCTTTGCAGGTTGGAGAGGGTTGGGTTGTCCACAGGGCTCTATGCATACCAGGTGATGGGAAACATCCTCTTTGGTTTTGAATGAAAGAGGCAGGGCTCTATCCCCCTGGCTGGAGAACCTGGGGGTTCTTGAGGGTGGGAGGGTGCTTCCGGAGCCAGGGTGGGAACTGAGGAGGTGGTGGAGTACCTGAAGAACAGGTGACAGGACTAAGGCCTGGGGAGTGAAGGAATGGTTTGGGAATGCTGGCAGCCTGGGGTCAGGGGAAAGGAGGAGGTGGTTACCAGGGATGTTAGCTCATTGCTGACACTGAATGGAATCACAGCAATAATGGCCAGCATTTACTGGACACTTAATGTATGCTAAGGCATTGTGCTAAGCAGTTTGCCTGCATTATCTCACTTAAGACTCCTAAGAGTCTCAATAACCCCATTTTTCAGATAGGGAAACCGAGGTTTAGAGAAGTCACATGGTTAGAAAGTGGTAGACACACCCAGCATTGAATCTTGCTATATCAGACCCTGAATCTCCTGTTACAAGCTTCAAGAAAGGGTATCCATTTGGCTTCTACCATAGGGCTGGGCTATGTCAATTATTTCTTATGTCTCCCTCAAAACTCCTTCAGGTCAACCCTGGGCTGGTGAGTGATGTCCACATATTCCCTTTTCATAGGCTTTGGCTCTCCCACCCTGACTGTCCTGGAAGGGGGAACCCCAGGGAGTTTTCCCCAAGTCACTCCACCCCTCCGGATGTTCTCAAGCCCTGTCCCGTTCTCCCAGCCCAAGCCTGGGCCGGCTCCTCCTTCCTCTTGGCGAGGCTCTGGAAATCCAGTGGGAGGCCATTGCTATGGCAACAGGACTAGGCCCTGGCTTTACCTCATCAAATTCCAAGCCGAAGCCAAAGCGATTGAGAAATTAAAGAAAAAAATGTATTCCAGATGTTTACTTTTTATTCCTTATTTTTCCGTGTTTGGATGAGACAGCTCTGAGGGAGGGCGGAGTAGGGCAGGGGTGTGGAAGGAGAACGGGAGAGAGGGGAGAGGGAACCACTCCCAGCTGCAGGGGGGAGGGAGGGAGGGAAGGGTGAACGGGAAGGGAAGGGGGAGGCAGGCGGTGGGGCGGAGCCCCAGGTTGGGGAGGAGCGGGTTTTTCCCGTCTCCGTCTCCCATGAGGTGATTCACGGAGAGACTTCAGACGTTGTGGCCCTCTTGCTCTGCCTCCAGTAGAGTAGATAGCTCCAGCGGGGTCTCCTGACCCAAGGGGCACCTTGGGACTGTAAGTGGGGTGTCTGGGACAGCTTGTCAGAGGAGGGAGCAGTGGGTGGCTCCCTGAAGCTCCCGGACTTTGGGGTTAGGAGACCAGTTGGAGAGGATCCGGGAAGAGTTGAGAATCTGGCTGCTGGGAACCTCCCGTGACCTCCTGTACTCCGCCTACCCCCCCTCAGTTCCCTCTTCCTGTCCCACACTTGGCTCCTGCTGGAAAGAGGAGGCTTCCTCTGCTAACCTACTGCCAACGCCCCGCTCTCTTTCTTTCTCTTCTCTCTCTCTCTCTCTCTCTCTCTCTCTGTCTGCCTGTGTCTTCAGACACCTGGCTCACGCCCCTCTGCTTCCCACTTCTCAAGCAGGCTCTGCTGCATGTGATGAAAGTATCTACTCTCAGGGAAAGCACAGCCATGGCTTCCCCACTGCCCCAGGAGATGGAGGAGGAGCTGGTGCCTGCTGGCTCCGAGCCAGGTACGGATCGGGGTGGGGTGGGGTGGCTGGCAGGAGGGCAGGAATGGTGGGGGCAGCACCCCCTTTCTCTTGTGGGGGTGGCTGAGTGATGGTGCTACTGAGGCGGGAGGGAAGGAGTACTGGGGAAATGCAGGATGCGTTTGAAAGGTTCTCAGTTTCTGTTGAGACTTTGGGCCAGTTTGAGATCTTGGGTCTTCAGCAGGCAGCAAAGCAGATGGGGACCTTCGAGATGATGTGGGTTGAGCCACATGTTTTCCAGAAGGGGAAACTGAGGCCCAGAGGGAGAAATGGAGTGCACCTGTGGGACTGTGAGCCCAGGCCTTCTGGCTCCCTGTCTAGACTCTTTTCTTTTGCTGTCCGAATGAGTAGGTGATATAGGACTCAAAGGGTTGTGCCCATGAGTAATTCCAAGGTCTTTTATTTGGCATTGGAATGCCTTATACAGAAGGTAGGTTTCTGGTTGTGTTTTGTTTTTTTTTTTCCCCTGTAGCAGATTTACTTTTGTTTGACTTAGGTCAATAGTAAGTTTGCATTCCTGATCACACATGAGATGCCAGTGGGGAGGTGGCCTGGGGGTGCACTGGGGAAGGGAGAGGAGAAGTTTGGCTGGGCTGATAGAGTAGAGTGTCATGTAAGGGGAAAGGACTAGATTGGGGACATAAGGGCTGACTGCTTGATGTGGGCAGGAAGAAATTCATTTATTGGCTCATTTGCTCATTCACTCATTCATTCATTTAATAAGAACTTGTGCCTAGTACAAAATAGGGTATAGGAGAAATAAGGTGCTGGCTGGGTGTTCAAATAGCTTTAGCTTACAAGAGGAATTGGCTAAACATTTTGTGAATTTGGAGAAGGAAGAAGATGCTTCTGAGATGTGTGTAGAAAATCAAGGAAGGCTTCATGGAAGAGCTGGCATTTGACTTGTGCCTAGAAGGACGTGAATGTTCTTAAATTGGAGGGTGAGGGATGAGATGGGACAAGAAACCCAAGAAGTTCTACTTCCTGGTTCTTCTGACAGCCCTTCTTCCATCAACCCTTTCCTTTTGGTAGGTGACCCTCCAGCCAAACCCCCTGTCAAGCCCAAACCCCGGGCTCTACCTGCCAAGCCTGCCCTGCCTGCCAAACCCAGCCTACTGGTGCCTGTTGGGCCACGGCCTCCCCGGGGTCCCTTGGCTGAGTTGCCTTCTGCAAGGAAGATGAACATGCTAGCAGGACCCCAGCCTTATGGTGGCAGCAAGCGTCCCCTTCCCTTCGCACCAAGGCCTACAGCCGAGGCCCCTGCTGGAGGAGAAGCCACCCAAGAGACTGAGAAAGAGGAGCTGCCCCCTTTGACACCCCCAGCTCGATGCGCTGCCCCGGGGGGTGTGCGAAAGGCCCCTGCCCCTTTCCGTCCAGTCTCAGAGCGCTTTACAGCCACCACAGTGGAAGAGATCCTGGCCAAGATGGAACAGCCTCGAAAGGATATCCCTGCTAGCCCTGACCGCCTCTGGGGCTCCCGTCTCACGTTTAACCACGATGGCAGCTCACGATACGGCCCCAGGACCTGTGGTGTGGCCACAGGCCCCAGGGATGAAGATGGCAGAACCCTTTCCAGGGGATGGTCCCAGGAGGGGCCAGCAAAGTCTTCCACACAGTGCCAGGAAGAGCACAGCAAGACCCCTGAGGAGAGGTAAAGGGGAGGTGGGAGGTTGGGGGGAGCAGGCTGGGGGCTGGGGACCCAGCAGGTGTCCCCAGGCTGTGACCTTCACCTTCAGGTTAGTTATGTGTTGTGAGTACAGGTGGACCCTGATCTAAGTCACAAAGCATTCCTTAGCAGATGCTGTTGTCAGATTGTATGCTTTTAAAAGCTGCAATTCTCTTCACAGAGTTGACTCATGTTTATAACAAAGAGTTCAAATGTACAGTGTAGAAGTTTATTTTTAGTTTCCGTATACTAAGAGCTGGGCACCAAATTTTGCCTCATTGAATCCATGGCCATCCTGTTTGTTGAAGGAATCATTAGGCCCATTTTAGAGATGAGGAAACTGAGGCTCACTATGACTCCTCATAGCCGCTCAACAAGTTCAAAGGCAGACATGGAGTTTGAATTCGGGTCTGTTTGATTCCTGTCCTAACTGCTAGCTCCTACTGTGGCAGAGCAGTGTGCCAGTCCTGGGGTGGAGGTGCGTGTGTCAGGACGAGTAGGGCACAGTCTCTGCCCGGGAGGAGGAATCTGATGGGACAGATAAGACAGGAACACATCTTGATGCCAGGCTAGCTGGTGTCCGCACAGAGATTATGGCTGGCTGGAGACATTTGCACATGATACGCTTCCCTGGAGTTGGCGCTAGTGTAAAGGAAGGCTGGCTACCACCCTTGGGGCGGTGGACACGGGACATTGGAGGCAGAGGCTGAGGGATCTCAGGAGCCGTCAGCTGTGTGGAGGCCGTTCTCAGGGCAGGGAGAGCCAGCTTGAGGCCTGGCAGGCCCCCTGGGCCATTGGCTGCCCTACTGGGCCCAGAGGCTCCCTTCCCCCTCCTGTTGCAGTGAAGGCTGCTGTGGTCTGGGCTGAGCAAGAAACTGAAGGCCTCTTCCTGCCCTGCCCTCTGGCCTTGCCTTCTCTCACCTGAAAGTGTCTGGAGGCTTGGCCCTGGAGTTAACCCTTTGCTTGTCCCAGACCAGTGTGCCATGAGGTCACACTGGTGCCCAGGCTGAACTCCGCCCTCCATCTTCCTTCCCTCCCTTGCTCCAAGCAAGGCTCAAGAGGAACAACTTCAACCTTGGAAAGTCACTCTTCCCCCTCCTCCTCCCCCTTGCTGTTCTTCAAGAAGTATTGGCAGGGCAGCGGGACCAGCTGTACTCTTCCTGGCCGGAGGAGATCTTTAACCCCGTATGGGTTAGGGGAAGGAGGATTTCTCTTTTTGGGAACCACTGAGGGTTCTGGGCATACAGGATGCTTTTCCTAAAGGGGCTGGGGGAATTTAACTGTTCATGTGCAGGTAGGGAGCGGGCCCTATCTCCTGGGACACTTGCTCTGTGGAAACTGGACAGCATCTGTGTCCTTCATCATTCCAGGCAGGGCTCAGGAGTAAATGCCTGGGGGTGTTCAACCTTCGCCTGCTGGGAAGTTGCATAGAGATACTCTCGCCTTCTCTGTTCTGTGCCAGGCTTTAATATTCTGTGCTTTCGTTTTCTGTCTTTCTCCCTCCCAGGATGCCTACTTCTGACCTCGCCATCAATGGGGACCTGGCTAAGCCGGCCAGCTCTGAGCCACCTGCTGCTGTGAGTTATCTTATCTTCCTGTTATGAGTTGGAATCACAGTACTGTAGAGCTGGAAGGGTCATCTGAGATCATCTGTGTCACCTTCCTTGTAGTGCAGATGGGGAAACTGAGGCCTATGGAGAGGGTAACTTCCCTGAGGGCTGGGCCTGGGACCCAAGGCGGCTAAGTGTGGTTCAGGCCACGAGGCTGCTTGCTGTAACAGTAATGATAATACCCATAACAACTGCGTCGATTAAGTACCTTTCTTGTGCTGGACATGTCATAGTCCTTGTGACAGTCCTTGTGATGACTCCAGCCGGCGGGCCCTGTTAGTCCCACATGGCGGACGAGAATGCCAGGGCTCACAAAGGTTCAGGCTGAGACAGACACTGCAGCGTCTGCCTCCAGTGCTTTCCCTAGCTGGGCTGCCTTTCCTGGGTTCAGAGGAGGGGAGAGTTTCTTAGGGGTTTCCTGTGACACCCCCTCTTCTTCCCACTTGGGCCATTGGCTGCCCTGATGGGCCCAGAGGATCAGGGGATGGGCGGCCAGCTTCCTCTGGTAACCGGGGCATGGGACGGCCCCTCTTGCTCACAGAGCCCTCACTGCCCAGAGGCTGTGCTGGCCGCCCCGTGATGGAGACCTGACTCCACTCACTTGCCCATCCAGCAAACAGTGACTGAGTGCTTGCTGTGAGCTGGGTGCTGGGAGACAGGCCAGGACCAGGGTGTCACCGCAGAGGGCAGGGAGTGAGCTGTGTGCCTGTTTGGGGAACAGCATTCTTGGCAGAGGGCTCTGCAAGTACAAAGGCCTTGATGTCTGGATCAAAGTGAGAGAGGAGGAGGTGGGTCGTAGTCAGGGCCAAGAGGTAATAGGGTCAGATTGCGTCGAGCCTCACAGGCCGCCATAAAGACTTAGGCCCGAGAAAGGGGGAGAAGCAATGGAGGGGTTTGGAAGAGAGGCGTGACATGCTGCTCATTTGGTTGTAAAGAGTCACCGTGCTTGCTGGGTTAAGAGTCGGTGGCAGGGAGGTAAGATCAATAGCAGCGGCCAGTTGGGGCTGTTGGAATAATCCAGGTGAGAGATGATGGTGGCTTGGACCCTGGAGGCAGCCTGTGGTGGAGATGGTGAGAAGTGGTTGATTCCGGGCAGAATTTGGAGGTGAAGTGGACAGGTCTTTCAGATAGACCGAAGTGAGGGGAGAGAGCAGATGCAGGATCCAGGATGACTCCAGGACTTTTGGCCTGAGCATCCGGAAGGATGAGATTACCATTTACTGAGATGGGGACTTCGAAGGGCGAAGCAGATTGCGGGGAGATAGGAGGCACTTGCTTCTGGATTTGCTGAGCGCGAGATGCCTTTCAGACATTCCACTGGAGACGACAAGCGGGAGGTTGGATAGTGGAGCCCGGTGTTCAGGGGAGATCAGCAAGTCAGGAAAACTTGGGAACTGTCCATAGACTGGCTGAGATCGCCAGGGCAGTGGGGAAGGTGCAGGATGGAAGCACCCTGAGGCCTAGCAGAGGAGATCAGAAGGAGCAGGTGGGAAGACGGGAGGAGAGACCGGGAGGGCAGCCTGCAGCATGGGAGGTGGGGCAAGCTGAGCACCCAGAAACGAGAAACGGCTCAGGGGAGGCCACCCACAACCTTGATGAGAGTAGTTAGGTGGTGTGGTAAAGGGAAAAGCCTGTTTGGAGGGAGAGGGAATGGGACAAGAGGACCTATAGATAGTGAGTGTAGATGATGCTTTCAAGAAAATGGATGGTAGCTAGAGAGAGATGTGGACTTGAGTGGTTTTTTTGGTTTGCTTCTTTGCTTTTCTAAGAGAGAGGAAACTAGAGCAGTTTGTGTGATGATGGAAGTGATCCAGTAGAGAGAGAGAAATCCATGGTGCAGGGGAGAGTGGAGGGGTTGGCCTTAGCCATGAACGAGGACAGCGCCTGACTGCAGAGCACTTGGGCTCTCGTGCAGGGTGCAGGTGGTGTGAGAGTGCGGGTGGTGTGAGGGTGTGGGGTGTGGGTGGTATGAGGGTACAGGTAGCAGATGGTGTGAGGGTGTGGGGTGCAGGTAGTGTCAGGGTACGGGGTACAGGTGGTGTGAGGTGCAGGGTGTGGGTGGTGTGAGGATGCAGGGTGTGGGGGTGCAGGTGGCGCGAGGGTGCCCGTATTAGGTGGTGTGAGTGTGCAGCGTGCGGGTGTTCTCTGCTGGTGGCCTCTGTGTTCTCAGGGACAGGAAGCGAGGCTATCAGTTGAGAGAGGATGCGACGGGGGAGGGGGGGGCGGTGTTTTGCCTGAGAGAGAGTCAGGCGTGAATGGACGGGGGAGTGAGGTGGGTTCTGGGCGGCCCTAGGACTAGCTTGAGGTCAGTGGTGGATCTGAAGTGAGGCCAATCATCATGGTTGTGAGTTTTCTGCAGCCACGTGCAGCTGCTCAGGTGCTGGACCAGGCCCGGTGGAGGGAGCGCCGCATCTAAACACGTTAAACAGTAGGATGAAGCGGCGAGGGAATTGGGTGTAGCGTAAAGAGCGACTTTAATGAGGTACAAAGAGAAGCGAGGGTGCGGGGCGGGCAGGAGGGACAGTGAGAAGGAGTTAGGGTTAATGGGCTGTGCTTCCCAGAAGGGCTGAAAATGAGGGCGCTGGGGAAATAGAGCTGGACAGACAGGCAGTGGGGGTGGGTGAGCGGGACACCGGGATTGAGATTGGTAAGGACAAGGTCTAGGGTGTGACCTTGGGAGAGGACAGTCGCAAAACCACTGGGGAAGAGGAGGTCAAGGAACAGGATGCTGGAAGGGTCACCCTGGCTGTGGCAATCACAGTTACCAGTGGTGCTGGAGGGGCCTGCAGTGATCCAGGAGCCACACTTTTTAAGGAGTGAGGGGTTTGTAGGGGACGAAAACAGGAGGGGTCGTGGGTGGCATGGTTTTAGGGTATAGGCTCTGAAACTAGAATGTCACGGGGGGAGGGAGGATGAGGAGCCTTGAGAGCAAGCAGGGCCTCTGTTTCTGCCCAGACCTAGACCTAGTGTGTGATTACACGTTACAGTTACACCGGAGAGGGCAGCAAGGGAAGCGAGACCTCGGGGAGGGCGGAGGTCAGGTAGAGCCAGACTCACTGGTCGGGGACAGGTAGAGTGGAGCAGGGAAGGAGCGCCAGGTGCTTGGTGTCCCCTCCGCCCCCTTTCTCTCCCAGGCGTCCCACTGAAGCCATTGTGTCAGTCCTGTGCCGAGAGGCCAGTGCACAAATCTTACCTAACCCTCACCTAGCTCTGGGACGTGGGCATTTTTGCCATCAGCCCCGATGTACAGACGGGAAGCTGATGCTCAGAGACTAAGGGCCTGCTGCGCAGGAGGGATGGCTCCAAGCCAGGTGCTTTTCATGGCCCCCAGTGTCTGTCGCCTGGAAGCCGCGGCCTTCCTGCTTCCTTGGGTAGCCCTGGGACCTGTGATACACAGAGTGGGCCAGGGAGCGCCACCCTCCCTGAGGCAGCTGCGCTGGGCCTCAGAGTCCTGACTCCCCAGTGCTGAGATGCTCAGATGTTCGGGTTCCCAATTTCCCTTTTCCCTCTGTAAAGCACGCTTCCTGCAAGGCCTCTAAGGAGGTCTGAGATGAGATTTGGTGTAGGTGGGTTCCAGCCACCTGAAAGGGTATGAACTATGTTACGGGAATAAGGCTAGGTGCATTTTCGGGGGAGAAGGTCTAAAAGGGGGCTCTGTGACCCTAAGAAGTTTGAGACGCCCTGCTCCAAATCATTTCTGTGGTCTCCCAAACATTCCTGAGAGGTGCCCCCTGAGTCCCGGTTTCCTCCTCCTGGTCTGTGGGGTGAGATCCTGAGGAGGAGCTGAGTGGGGGGTCTGTGTGGGGCTGGAGGGGGCCTCCCCCGCCCAGCTGAGAGGTGAATGATGGCTCTTGACTTTCTCTTGCAGGTTTCCAAGCCCCAGGTCCCCTCAAGTCCAGGCCCGGCCTCAGAGAATGGAGGCTCTGCCAGCCCAGGCCCCCCCGCTGAAGCTTCAGGCCCAGGCCCCGGGTCTGTCTGTCTTCACTCACCCGATGAGAGCTCTCCCTGCCACTCTCAGCTTCCCGAAGCCCAGAGTCCTGCGGTTTCCAAGGCTTCTCCCTGCCTGCCTGTGACTCCAGCGTCCCCAAGTGCAGCCCTGCCTGATGAGGGCCCCTGTCATACCCCTAGCCTGGGGCTCCCTGCTGAGGGAGCCCCGGAGGCCCCCAGACCCAGCAGCCCTCCCCTTGAGGAGGTCTCGGGGCCCCACAGCCCAGAGCAGCGCCCAGCCTCCTCGCCCCGGCCCCTGCTCGAGGGGGGTGAGTTGCTGGGTCTCGCTCGGACGTGTCCATCTGGGGAGGAGGAGGCATCTGAGGGTGACGCAGCCCTCCTCCGCCCCGGCAGCCTGGCTCAGCGCCGGTTCTCTGAAGGTGTGCTCCGGCCACCCGGCCAGGACCAGGAGAAGCTGGGGGGCTCTCTGGCTGCCCTGCCCCAAACTCAGGGGAGCCAGTCGGGCTTGGATCGTTCCTTTGGGACAGAGTCTAACTGGAGCTTGTCACAGTCCTTCGAATGGACCTTTCCCACACGGCCCTCGGGTCTGGGCGTGTGGCGGCTGGACTCCCCACCCCCCTCCCCCATCACCGAGGCCAGTGAGGCAGCTGAGGCTGCTGAGTCTGGCAACTGGACCACGTCCAGCAGGGAGGAAGGAGTGTCCCAGCAGGGGCAGGGGACCAGGTCAGCTCCAGGGGGGCCAGGAAGGCCTAGCTCCTGGGTGCAGGAGGATCATTCAGGCATCTCCCCAGCCCAGAAGGGCGATGGGGAGAGTCAGCCTCAATCCCAGGCTGTTCCCCTTGAGGCCTTCCCTATACCTGGGGATGCACCTGCATTGCCCTTGCTGCAGGCAGAGGAGAGGTGTGAGGATCGGGAGCCCTTGGCTGGAGAGGAGTCCCCTCTCCCTCTGGCCACCAGGGAGGCAGCCCTGCCCATCCTGGAGCCGGTCCTGGGGCAGCAGCAGCCAGCACCCCCTGACCAGCCCTGCGTCCTCTTTGCTGATGCCCCTGGCCCTGGGCAGGCACTGCCTGTTGAGGAGGAGGCTGTGACCCTCGCCTGGGCTGAGACCACCGAACCCAGGACAGAAGCTCAAGACTCCTATAGGGCGTCTCCCGAGCCTGCAGGCCCGGAAAGCAGCTCTCACTGGCTAGATGACCTCCTGGCTTCGCCACCGCCCAGCGCTGGCAGCGCAAGGCGGGGAGCTGGATCCGAGCTGAAGGACGCACAGTCCCCTGGTGCCTGCTCCGAGGTGAGGATGGGCATGGGTTGGGCGTGGGGGTGGCTCTGAGGGTGGAGGCCAGGGCTTGGGTGGGCTTCGTTCTTTCAACACGGGTTTTGTGTGTCAAGAGCTTGGGATACAGCGGTGAGCAAGGCAGGTGGGGGGGACCTGCTTCTCGAAGCTCTCGGGTCTGGCAGAGCTCGCAGAGCCGCACAGGGTGGCACGTAGAGCTTAGCGCGAGTTCCTGTCCTGACTCCGGCATTCACTGGCTGATTGGTCTTGGGAATGTACCTTCACTGCTAAGCTTCAGAGTTCTTTCATCATAATAGCATTAACCTCTCAGAGTTGTGTTACAGGTAAGTGAGATGTGGAAAGCCCACGGTGCGATGCGTGGCGCGTGCTCAGTCTTCACTCTGTGATCACGGGAATATCGTTCAAGGCAAAACAGCGTAGCCATTTGGAGCGTGGGCTCTGGAGCCAGACTGCCTGGGTTCATTGCCTGGCTCTGCTGTTTCTTTGCTCAGATATGACCTTGAGCAGGCTACTTTTCCATCCTCTGCCTCAGTTTCTGCATCTTATGGATGTGGATAACAACGGCAAGTTATCAGAGGGCGACAGCAAGGATTAAATGAGTTATAACATATGTAAAGTGCTAAGAATAGCGCTTGGCTCATCATGAGTGCTTAATAAGTGTTGGCTTTTACAAACGTTATTACCACTGAGCTCAAGACCTGCTTTGCAGACAGGCAGCTGAGGCCCCGAGGAGGCAGAGCCTTGTGCAGTTCCCCAGCAAGTTGGTGGCTGGGCCTGGGCCAGGACCAGTTCCCGGCCCAGTGCCCTTTCTCCTACCAGGCTGCCTCTGAATGCAAGGGCTGGGGGCCAGGTGGCTTTTGAAATTTATTTTTCAAGCCTGGCCTGGGCCGGTCAGGGCGGGGCTGGAGAGGAGGAGGAGCCAGGGGGCCCTAGGGGAAGGGGCAGAAGGTGGAGGAGCAGGAAGGGTTAAGGCCAAGCTGACTCCTGAAGTAGGTGTGTCTGTCCCCGGGATGTGGGTGACTCAACTGGCTCCTGGGCGGGGCTGCCAGAGCTGCAGCTGCTCCGGAGGGAGAAGGGCCAGGGTGAGCGAGAGCCAGAGCCGTCGGACAGGTCCCAGCCCTGTCCCTGCGCCCAGCCTGGCCGCACCCTGCAGCCCTGGGGCGGGCAGGGGGCGGGGAACGGGCAGCCATGGCCCGGCCTGGGGACGGGGAGGCCAGCATGTCTGTCCTAGAGCGGCTGCTGGCCAACGCGGCGCTGCGGGATGAGGCCGGCAGGCTCCGAAGCCCTGAGCCCAGGACTCTCCCGCCCTCGGGGGTGAGTCAGGGAGAGTGAGGGGGGGTGGAGCGCAAGAAGCCCTGGCTGGGATTTTCCCCTGTGCCAGAGGCTGCCTCTCCTGCCTTCCTGGGGCTGAGGTGAGGGCTGAGGTGAGAGCGAGAGGCCTTCCGGGGAGGGATAGCCGGGGGTGCCTTCCTTAGGGAAGAAGGGCAGGCTGGAAGGGGTCTGCTTGGTGTTGGAATTTTGCCTTGCAAGGGAAGTTGCAGAGGGGTTTTGAGTCTTGACCTCTCCTAATTGAAAGTGGCCTCCTCTCCCTCCCAGTTCGTACTTGAAGACCTCTCCTCCAGGCAGGGCTTCTCTGGCTGTCAGCCAAGTATTGCCCAAGGGTTGTAAACATGACCATGGGATCATGGATGCAGTGCCCATTGTGTGTCAGGCACTACGCTGGGTGCTTGGTCATGTCAGCCCTACACAGTAGGAATTATCCTCATTTAAAATTGAGGGCCCTGAAGCCCAGAGTGGTCAAGTGATTTGCTCAAGGTCACACAGCTTTCTGTTGGCAAAGTGGGGCTGTCAGGCACTAGGCAGAGTTGACTTCCATCCCTATCGACTCAGCATTGTTTCTTTGTCTGTCTCTATTCTTTTACTGATTCCCAGGGACTCCTTGGCTGGGCCCAGAAGGATCTGCAGAGTGAATTTGGGATCACAGCAGACCCACATCCCAGTGGTTTCAATCCTTCCAGCTGGTGCCAAGGTGCTTCTCAGGACTATGGCCTTGGGAGCACAAGCCCTAGAGGAGAGCCAGGCCTTGGAGAGAGGGGCTGGGCCAGCAAGTATGGGCAAGGAGTGGGGGAAGGGAGCACCAGGGAGTGGGCCAGCAGGTGTGGCATCGGCCAGGAGGAGGTTGAGGTCAGCAGTGGCCAAGACCAGAGTGAAGCGTCTGCCCCTGGGGGGCTCCCGGCCCAGGACCGGGTTGTTGGAAAGCCAGCCCACCTTGGCACTCAGCGGAGCCAGGAGGTAGATGCCCAGGACTGGGAGTTCAGAAGGAGAGATTCCCAGGGCACTTACTCTAGCCGGGATGCGGAACTCCAGGACCAGGAATTCGGGAAGAGAGACTTGCTGGGTACTTACAGCAGTCCAGATGCAAGCCTTCGGGACTGGAAATTTGGGAAAAGAGATACTCTGGATGCTTACTCCGGCCAGGATGACGATGAGCAGGGCCAGGAATCAGGGAAGAAGGACCACATGGGCAGGTTCAGCAGCCAGGATACCAAGGAGCAGGGCCAGGAGTTTGAGAAGAGAGATTCTTCACTGGGCGCCTACGGCAGCCGGGGTGTAGACGCCCAGGACCAGGAGTTTGGGAAGAGTGCTTGGATGAGGGACTACAGCAGCGGTGGCAGCTCCAGGACCGTCGGCACCCAGGACAGAGGCTTCGGAATGAGGGCCCTGAGCTCTGGGTTCAGCCCCGAGGAAGCCCAGCAGCAGGATGAGGAATTTGAGAAGAAGACTGAGAGTGGGGAAGACAGCCCTGGCGAGGCTGGTGGGGATGCAGGCCGGCCAGAAGAGAGAGAATCGGGGGGCTTGTTCAGTTCCAGCACCACCCCGTTGCGGGAGGGGGCACTTGGGCACAGAGAGCAGAGCACCTGGCAAGCCAGCGACGCCTTCCATGAGGTGGGAGGGCTGCAGGAGAGACAGCAGGCAGGGGCTCAGAGCCCTGGCAGTGCCGACCTGGAAGACGGGGAGATGGGGAAGCGAGGCTGGGCTGGTGAGTTCACCCTCGGTGTTGCCCCCCAGCCAGAGGTGGCATTTAGCCCACGGCAGCAAGACTGGAGGGGGGACATCTGCGTCGAGGCCCCCGAGAGGAGCTATCAGTTTGGCATCATTGGCAACGACAGAGTGAGTGGTGCTGGCCTGAGCCCTTCCTGCAAAGTGGGAGGTGGTCACTTTGTGCCTCCTGGGAAGACCACCGCCGGGCCCATGGACTGGACTGATCAGCTGGGTCTCAGGAACTTGGAAGTGTCCAGCTGTGTGGTTTCTGGGAGCTCAAGTGACACCAGGGAGAATGCCTTGGGACAGATGGGCTGGTCAGACAACCCGGGCTTGGGAGACGTGGACCTGACTAGCCATTTGGAAAGTGGAAGGTCCGAAGAGCCCAGGGGGATTGGAGCTGGGGAGAAGGACTGGACTTCTGATGTTGGGGTGAGGAGCAGAGATTTGGCTGCGGCGGGGGAGGTGGGCCACAGCCAGGCCAGAGGGAGTGGCGTGGGGCAGACCGACTGGTCAGGGGTGGAGGCCCAAGAGTTCCTTTCGTCAAGGGAGCGTGGAGTCGGACAGGCAGACTGGACCCCTGACCTGGGGCTGAGAAACATGGCCCCGGGGGTAGGCTGCAGCCTTGGAGAGCCCAGAGAGCTGGGAGTGGGCCAGATGGAGTGGGGCGACAACCTGGGCCTGAGGAATTTGGAGGTGCCCTGTGACCTGGAGTCTGGAGGTTCCCAGGAGCCACGGGGATGTGGAGTAGGGCAGATGGACTGGGCCCAGGACTTGGGGCCCCGGAACGTGGAGCTTTTTGGGGCCCCAAGTGAAGCCAGGGAGCGTGGGGTGGGAGAGGTCAGCCAGTGCCCAGAGCTTGGCCTTGGGAACAGCAGTGGCTTGTCCCCTGGCCTGGGGGCCAGAGACCCCATGGTGGCCAGGGAGCTGGGGGTCGGCGAGACAAGTGAGCCGGAGACCCAGGGCAAGGACAGCTCCTTGCCTTCCTTGGAGACTCACCCTGAAGACCCCAGAATGGAGACAGGAGAAGGCCCCAGCTTTGGAGCCAGGTAAGGAAACCCCAGCCTGGTGTGGGAGGGAAAGTGTGACAGCTGTCCAAAAATTGGAACCTTTGAGGGGGGCAGAAACAGTTTTTCCCAAGAACTTTTAGTGTTTGGAAAATTGAGACATTTTGGACTGTGAATTTTTATTTCTACGTAAAAAAAAATGATACGACACACATACAGGTGAGTTCCTTTTTTGAAGGATGACTGTAATGTTTGAGGTGTTATTCTTTCGTAACCCGTGTTTTAGGCTTTATTGGCGATTTTGGATTGTGACAGTGCAGGGGGAAGTGGTACTTGTCACAGCTTGGATAGTTCCTGGTGGTTTCTATTCTTATACACAGTGGCCATTCCCCAGGCCTCAGCCCTGAGCCACAGGTGCTCCTGGGCCGCGGAACACGGGTGTTTTCATTGGTGAAGGAAGGAGGATTCTGTGTCTTCTTGGCCGGTGCCCCTGCAGCCGAGGGTGCTACACTGATTGGTTCTCAAAAAGGTCTCCTGGGAACTTGGTGCTTCTCGCCTGCCCTGTCACAGAGCCTGGAAGAGCAAGTTTAAGAACCTGAAGGGTGTTGGGACCTGGCTTCTGGCCCCCTGACCTTGGCCTCTGTGCGCAAAGTTGCTGAAAGAGAACTTTGCAAAGGAACAGACTGTCTCATGGGTGTTTTACAACCAACTGAGATGATTTTGCATCTGGGAAGGGTGCTAAAAAGACATTGCATCTATTTTGTTAACATTTCCATCTATCGAGATTTTATTCTCTTTAGGGAGTAGAACATTTACCTTTTGCAGCCTTCGAGCGGGAGCTTCTCATGGGGCAGGGAGCAGGGAAGGGGGGTGTTGGCCGGGGACTGTTCTAAGTGGAAGGGGCTGGCAGTTGTGGGAGGAGAGCAGGGACCAGGAAGGGGCTAGAGAGGCTTGTTGGGGTTTTGGGGTGGGGGGTTCAGGAGAGGCATTTGGGATGGAGGAGGAGGGGGAAGGAGGGAGGAAGGTGGCAAGCATGGGCCCAGGGGGTTGAGGAGGGGGTGCTTTCTGGAGACTCAGCTGTCAAGCGGGGAGCTGGGGGAGGCTGCGATGACGTCTGCAGGGAAGGGCATGCACAGGACTAGGAGTTGGGAGGCTCCGTGAGCTTGAGCGAGTTGCCGGACTCTCTCAGCCTCTTTCTAACAGTTCGACTCGGGAAGCCCAGGATTCCAGCTCTAACATTCCTGGTGCAGGCTCGGCGCGGTGGCCCCTGATTGCTCTTCCCGGGACTCGCACAACTCTGCGTGCCCCGTGCTCGGCGCACGTCTTACCTCATTGATCTTCACAGCTGCCCTGGGAAGCAGGAAAGGATTTTTATCCTCTCTGTTGGCAGGTCAAGAGGTGGTGTGACCCGCTCAAGGTGACAGAGTCAGCAGTACCCTTTCCAGCTTGTTTCTATTCACTGCTTTCAGCCGTGGCCACTGGGTTCAGAACTCTTAGACTAGCACGGAGGGGGACCCCCAGCTCTCTGCTTTTCCCTTCTGAGGGAAGCAGAGAAGCACTCAGTTGTCCGAGTTTGGTCCTGTCATGCCTTCAGCACGCCTAGGTTTTTCGGCCCATGTTACCATAATCTGGCCCGTGCTGACCTTACCTAAGTTCAGGGTTTAGCCGGGGTGGAAGGTGAGCCTTGTCGCGTGCAACAGAAAATGTGCCTCCAAAGCTGAAAGGAAACTGTTGCCTTAGAGGGGTTTGTTTGAATTTTATGCTTTTGGGCAGCCTTTTCCAGAATGTGTCCTCAAGAATACCAGTCCCTGGATGTATCTGGACGATACCATGCAGGAGACTTAGCGTGTCTGTCAGCGTGCGTTAGTTAGCGCCCTAAACACGCACGGTGCAGCGTTTCCCAGACTTGCTTGACTAAGGTCCAGGGAGCTAAGCGTCTGACGCAGGGAAATTCTACACTATGGAAAGTTGCTCTTTAAAAGGCAAAAGATATATACGATTTGAAGAGAAACCAGAGTATAGCAAGTTGCTCTTTAAAGAAAATTTTGGAGGTTCCCTTTGTAACAAGAAGTCTTGGAGGGTAACTCAGAGTGATCTGACTTTGGGTCCATCTGCCAGGTTATGGCTTTGATTCCATCACCACCGTTGTGACCTTGGGCAAGTTGCTTCTCAGGGCCTCCAATTCCTCATCTGTAAATTGGGAGTAATTGATACCCACTTCTCATGGAGTTTTTGTGAGAAATGAGTTAATTAGGTCTCACAAAACTGGGGAAACTGAGACACAGAGCGGCAGTGTGACTTGCTCAAGTTCCCACCACCAGTGATCATGGGTTTTTCATGTCTCCTCGGGTCCCAGCCTTGTGGTCCTGTCCGGGCGCCCTCCCTGTCTCTGTGGCATCGAGGCCGGCTGCTTTTCCTCTGGACACATCGTTCCGCTGGAACACTGGGGAGCTTACTGTTGGCACATAGATGTAGCCCCCACATTTGTCCCTGGAGCAGTGGCGGGGTGTGGGTTTGGATAGAGTCACTGTCCTCAGGAAACTCTAAAGTCTAGGCCGGGTGAAGGGTATAGGCAGTGTAAGGTGAGGCACATCCTCCCAGGCCAGGGGCCCGTGTTGTGAGTGACGATGATTAGCCTACTAATTTGTTATATTTATCAAGTGCTTACTATGTGCTAGGCACATATTTCTGCCAACAAACACAACAAAATTTAGGTACTTTTATTAACTCCATTTTACAGATGAAGAAACTGAGCCTCAGAGTGGGCAAGTAACTTGTGGTCAAGACCACGGGCGCAGTAGGGGACATAGGCAAGCTCTGTCCTGGAGTGGCAGGGCTTGGCACCCACGTTCCTAACCACTCCTCTCTCCGGCTCCCCTGCCAGGAAGGCCTCTGCTTGTGGGAGTCCGGGGTGAAGGGCCAGTGGGTTTACGCAGTCTGGCGGGGTTGACGTTCACTGTACTTTCCAGGGCTCTCCCACTCTCCACTCCTCAAGGCCATCCCCAGAGCCCACCGAGCTCCTTCCTCTGACCTCTGCCTGCGTGGCTTGGGGCCAGCTCTTGCTCTGGGGGTGGATGTTGCCAGCTACCCATTGGGTGTTTCACATCCCTTTAGCTCGAGGGGCCTGCCCCACCCCAGGGTGAGGCTCTGGGCACGACCTCCGCTGGCTGGGTGGGGTGCCGTCGCCGCCCCCTCCCTCCTGGGCCTCCCTGATTTTAAGCTGGCCATCAGGGTGAGCTGGCTCTGGCCCCCGTCCAAGCTGTTCCGATTCTGCTGCCTTGCTGTGCTTCTGCTGCCGCCACCGCCGCCGCCTCTGCACCCTCCCTCCTTCCCAGGCCGCTTTAATTTCCATCTGTCAGCAGCTTGTGGAAGGACAGACTGACACATGTTCTCTCTCTCTGCCCCTTCTTCCTGCTTGGTGTTGCCTCACCTGCCTCGGTCTCCGTCCCCTCCAGTCCTGGCAGGAACCGGCGACCTGGCTTCCGGGCACTCTGCGTGGTGTGCGTGTGGGTGCGTGCGTGTGTCGGGCGTGGCTCAGGGCTGTGCTGGCAGGTGTGGTGGGTGCAAGGTGTGTCTCGAGGGTGTGACAGGCGAACAGTGCACATGCTTCCTGCCTGAGTGTGTGTGATGAGTGTGTGTGTGTCTCTATTTCGGGGAGTGGCAGCCGTCAGCGTGTGAGGTGTGAATTAGGGAGTGTGTGTGGTGCGCTGGTGTCGTGTTTAGAGGGGGCAGCAGGCAGGAGATGCAGAAGTTGCACCGAGGTCCAAGGTGACCCGGCCTCTCGCTCACTCTGCAAATGTTTGCTTAGTCCGGCTCCTGGCCAGGCTCTGGGCCAGCTGCTGGGGGCACAAAGGCAAAAGGACCCTGTCTTTGCCCTTGAGGAGCTCACAGGCGGTGGGGGCAAAGAATTGCAGAACGGAAGCAGGGGCTGGCACACGTAGGAGCTGAGGTGGCCACGGTGGCTGGGGAGGGGACAGGGCAGCATCAGCAGGGGAATTGAACTGAGGGCAAAGGACATGAAGGGACAGTGCGGGGGAGCTTTTCAGGCGCGGGAGCGGCTTGTTCAACAACAGCAGTATATGAGGGTTGAAGGTGACATGAGCCTGGACAGGCAGAGGGCCAGTCCTGGCTCATCCTGCAGAACGTGACGGCCCAGGCAGGTGCCCCTGGGAGGGGACACACCGACAGCATCAGCAACGATGACGGCAGCGGCAATAATCGCTGCTACTTACGGGGCACGTACTGAGTGCCAGGCACCGTGCTGAGTGCCGTAGATTCTTGTTTCGTCCCTTCAGCGACTCCATGCAGAGGAGCCCGAGGCGTCTATGGGGGAAGGGACTCATCCAAGGTCTCAGGGATTTGAACTCGCCAGGGCAGCCAGCTCTTACCCTGTGTGCCATGTCCTTGCCGAGGAGTCTGGGGACAGCATGGAAACCAGGGAGAGGGAGAGGCTGGGGGACGGGGAATGCCATAAAGTGGGCTTTGGGAGAGGGAGACAGGGCCTCATGGGTGACCTTGACCTCCCGTCTGTCCATTTGCAGCCCTGGTGGGTGCCCAGCCCGCTCCCCGCCCTCTGGCTCCCAGGGCCTGCTGGAGGAGATGCTGGCTGCCAGCAGCTCCCGGACAGTGGCCCATAGGGAGTCGGTGACCTCGGGCCTCAGGGTCCAGTTGGAGGAGGAAGGAGCCTCAGCAGGTGCTGACCAAGGGGTGCCTCTGGAGCCTGGCAGGGACCCTCTGCCCTCCTGGAGGCCTCAGCCTGATGGTGAAGCCAGCCGGACAGAAGATGTGAACGGCACCTGGGGTCCTTCAGGGGCAGGGCGGGGTGAGCAGGGGCCCGCCTGGACCCCTCGGCGCCCCTCCCAAGGCCCTCTCCCCAGCACCCCCAGTCAGGACTTCTCCTTCATTGAGGTCAGTGGGTGGTCAGCCCAGGGCAGTGGGTGGGCTGTCCTGGGGGGAATGTGGGTGGTGGGGTCAGAACCCCATTCCTGGAGCCTCCCTGGTGGTCTCTGTCTAGGAGGCAGAAAGAGGGCTTCGGACATGTCACGTGAACAGGAGTGGGGAGGGATCAGCTCGTGGCCAGCTGCTGTTGCGGGGCTCCTGTGGGGTGGGGCAGGGCTGTGGGGTCGCAATGGCAGTGGTGTCACCATTGTCCCGAGCAGGACACTGAGATCCTCGACAGTGCCATGTATCGGAGCCGTGCCAACCTGGGGCGCAAGCGTGGGCACCGAGCCCCTGCCATCCGACCCGGAGGTACCCTGGGCCTGTCGGAGGCAGCAGACTCGGACGCACGCCTGTTCCAGGACTCCACGGGTAGGGCCGATGTATTATTTGATGGTGTCTCTGTCGACGTCTGGGGTGTTGGCCCAGGTTGTGCAGAGGCTGGGGCAGGTGATCTGGGTGTGCTGAGCCCTCTCCTTGGGCCTTTGCAGAGCCACGGGCTTCTCGGGTGCCATCTTCAGACGAAGAGGTAGTGGAGGAGCCTCAGAGCCGCCGGACGCGGATGTCCTTGGGCACCAAGGGCCTGAAAGTCAACCTCTTCCCTGGCCTGAGCCCGTCTGCCCTGAAGGTACCATCTGATCACTCAGCAAGCACATCCAGCTCCCCTGGCATCCAACCTTTCCTCTCTCCGTCTGTCTACTCACTTCCCCAATCCCCCTCTCCCATTACTTCTCCCCAGTGAGGGCCCCAGAAGATCCCTTTGTGCCCTGCTGGCCCTTGTGCTGTGGGCCAGGCAGGATGGAAGGAAGAACGAGGTTCTTGTCCTAGAACCTCGGGGCGGTGGGTGGGGGGACATGAGCCATGCCCAGAATTAGTTCGGGTGAGGGGAGAAGTGTAGGTGTCACTGGGGAGGCACGGATAAGGGCTGGGCCTATTCCGAGAGGGAGAAGTCATTTCCTGATGCGGGTGGTGGTCATGGGAGGGGGCATGGGGAAGGCTCTTGTAGGCCTTTGATCTTAGCCTTGAGGCAGGCATAGGAGTTGACTGTGGGGAGGTGTGGCAGACAGAGGGAACAGGGGTGGGAAGTCTGCACTGGCTTTGTCCAGCCCAGTTTGTCTGAATTCAATCCAGCAGTATCTTTTCAAGGACCTACTGTGTGCACAGCTTGGCTCAGCTATGAGGGAAGAGCATCTTTAAGTGACTCCACATGCATTGGGGCGTCTGTCTGATTCTGGGGACTGCACACTCTTCAGAGAAGGCCTGGCCCTCTGTGGATCCTTCTCCCTGTTTCTCTAACATCTGTCTGCATCTGGACTTGTCTCCCAGGCCAAGCTGCGCCCCCGGAACCGCTCAGCTGAGGAGGGGGAGCCAGTGGAGAGTAAGTCCAGCCAGAAAGAGTCTGCAGTCCAGCGCTCCAAGTCCTGCAAGGTCCCGGGGCTGGGGAAGCCCCTTGCGTTACCTCCCAAGCCAGAGAAGTCCTCAGGGTAGGTGCCCGGAGCTCTGGACATTGCCTGACCCCACTGTATTAGCCCAAAAGGGGAAGCCCCCACTTGGAAACCTGAGGCTCAGAGGCGAGGTCAACATGGTGAACTATGTTAATTGGTGGCAAGAATTCCGGTCCCTGTAGCCTTTGGTTGGAGGGGGGTTTCTGTCCCTACCATGTCTCCTCATTTTGTTCAGTTTCCCCAAAGTTCACCTTCTGGACTTTGCCCTTTGCCCTCTAGGTCAGAGGGATCATCACCCAGTTGGCTGCAGGCCCTGAAGCTGAAGAAGAAGAAGGTCTGAGAAGTCACTGAGGTGAGGGCAGGTTCCTCGGCTTGGGCGTGAGTGGGGCCTGCCCTGGAGAACTCGGGAGGCCAGTGCCCCTTTGGCCCTTACCTCCCCATCCCCCTCTCTACGTGGGGCTGGACATAGGCAGGTGAAGCCAAGCTCCAGAGACTCGGTAGCGCCCTTGGCTCCCCCTAGATTTTGTCCACAGTGCAGGGCATTGTCTGGTGGAGATGGAAGAGGAGGAGGAGGGCTGTCATTCCAGTCTGCCTCCCTGGGCTCAGGGACGGACAGTCCCCTGTGCCTTGTGTCTGGCCCAGGTGTGGTCAGCTAGCCTGTGTGGTCTGGGACCCCTGGGGACACCCATGAGGCTCCAGGTCCCAGGAGGGACCTTTCTCACTACTGGGCTCAGCTGTGGGAGCCGAGAGGGGCGTGGGGGAGAGGAAGCTGGAGCCTCCACAGTGTCCTCTCCTGACCTCTTTTCCTCCCTCCCCACTGCAGGGCCTCTCCCATCTGGCAGTCTCAGGCAGTGCCTGTTCCTGCGGGGTCCCCGGGCGAGGAGACGGCTGGAGCCCCACCAGCCCCAGGCTGCAGCCTCTGTCCCCCTCCACCTCTGAGGAGCGTCTGGGGAGGCACATTTATGCACTTTGTATCACCTCCCCACACCCCCACCCCTGCACCTTCCCTCCCAGCCTTGATTCCGTCACTAGTGGTCGAAGGTTTTGGTCCCTCTCCCTCTCTGCTTTCTCCTCCAGCCTCCCTTGGGTTTTCTTTTGATACCAATTTATAGCATTTTTTATAAAAAGCCTTTGATTTTTATAACGGGCAGAGCTCTACCTGTGCCCCAGCCCAGGTCTCCCTCTGCCCCGCCAGGTGCCCCACAGAGACCAATGACGTTTTGCCACTTGAAACAATAAAGTTTTTTGGGAATTGGTGCTGTCCACGTTGTCGAGTGTGGTTATGGCTGCCAATTCCCCTCGTCTAAGGCCGTAGCTGGAAAATGCTGGTTCTAGCTCTGCCTCACTTAGAGCATGCTCTGACTTTGGGCATGTCATAACCCTTCTATGTACTGGGCTCAGCGTCCCTGAGGAGGGTGTATTGGTTATAATAGGCTGGTTGCTAATTCAGATGCTGCGCTCCCACCCCCAAATCTCAGTAGCTTAACACAGCGAGGTTTATATCTCAGCCGTGGCACAGTCCAGGGTGGGTTGGTGGTGGGGAGCACTCTGTGCATCAAAGTGTTTCGAAGCCCAGGCTCTTTCCCTGTTGTGGCTCAGCCATCCTCTGGGGCCTTGAGTCCTCTGCAGCATCTAGTGGGAAGAGGGGGAAGTCCTGTGGGAGAGTAAGTCCATTCAGGCTGCTAATACAAAATGCCATAGACTCTGTGGCTCGGAAATAGCAGAAATATATTTCTCACAGTTCTGGAGGCCAGGAAGTCTAAGGTCAGGGCACTGCCAGGTTCTTTGTCTGGTGCGGACCTGTTTTCTGGTTCACAGCTGGTGCTTTTTCACTGTGTCCTCACATGATGGCAAGGGAGCTCTGTGGGGCCTTTTGTAAGGGCACTAATCCCATTCATGTGGGCTCCAACCTCATGACCCAATCCCCTCCCAAAAGGCCCCACCTCCTAATACCATCACCTTGGGGGTTAGGATTTCAACATAGGAATTTTGGGGAGATGCAAACATTCAGACCACAGCAGAGACCCACATTCCACTGGGCAGAAGTCTCTTCATGGCCCCGGCTGACTGGGGGGGAGTGGGAAATGTGGTTCAGCTGTGTGGCCAGGGAGGACGGGATATTGGTGGAAATTTACCCTTCTTGCCAGAGGGTTGGTTCCTTTGATATCTAAGGGCCCTTTCAGCCCAGACATTCTGGAATGTCCCTCAGGCTCTGTCCTTCCCCTCCTGATCCCCTGGCTGTTGGCATCCTCCTGTCCCTCATCCTGATTCTCTGTCTTCCTGGTTTCCCCGGACTTGCCACCCTTTCAGGGCCGGCATCGTCTTTCCTTGGAGCTTCAGAACAGGAGAGGGTCCTGTGACCTTGCCTTGACGCGGGTCTGAGTGGGGTCTCTGAGCTATGGCAGATCAGAGCCACAGCTGAACGGAAACACCATCCCATTTACCAGTGCTGCTTAGCCTTCTTTTTTCCTTTAAGGGATATGGAGACTATCGACCGAATTTGAGAATTTGACCAAAGCTGTGTACACAATTCACAAAGCAGCCCAAATCCCTATCACCGACTTCCTGGAGCAGGGATTCTGAGACCACACCGTGTATCACAATTTCCTGGGATGCTTATTGAAAGTGCACATTCCTGAGTCTACCTCCAGGACTCCAATCCAGGAGGTGTGCCCAGGTATCCGCATTGTGGGTAGCCCCTGACGTGGAGGGTAAAGAAAGGCTGTGGGCCTCACGGGGGTGCCTGGCTGCACCCCTGGGTGGGTCCATGCCAGTCCTCCCCGGGCCCAGCAGAGCTGAGCTGGCACGAGGTTTGTCCCGTTCTCTCCCGCCCCCTCCTCCCCACAGGAGGAGGCCTGGCAGAAGCCCAGGCCAAACACTTAAGACCCATTAGAGGAACAAATGGAGCCTGGGCCGATCCCAGCGCCGGGCTCAGCTGGGAGGAGACGAGGCAGGGGCCCCACTTCTGGGGAAGGCAGAGCCGGGCCCTGAGTGTGGGTTGGGGTGTCCCACTCTCTGCTGCCTTCGGGCAGTGGCGCAGTCAGGGAGAGAGGAGGGCAACACACACGGGCTTTGACCGTGGAGGCAGGTGTCTGACAGACGCCGTAAGTGGAAAGGTGATGTCATTCATGTCATGCAGCCCTTTCTCAGACTGCGTCCGGGGTTCTTGGGAGTGGCCTCAGAGGCACAGGTCTTGGTCTTTTGAAGCTGAATTTGGATTTTGGAAACAGCTGAAGGTCACTTGGATGCCCCTGTTGGGGAATACTGTGGACAATCAAGCAGGCTGATCAATTCCGGTCAAAGGTGGCTCCGATTTATGAAGGGCTGAATCAGCTCTGGAGGAGTCACCAGAATAAGTGGGGACCACTTTGAAGGCATTAGCTCAATGTGGTTATAAAAAAATCAAACCGTTTTCTACCTGCTAGAAATCTGAGCTGTTCTTCCCTGGGGTGCTTGTTACAACTCTGAGAGAGAGAATCTCGTCCCAATCCCATTACAGTTGGAAATGTCCCAACACTGTCTCTCCCCTGGCCCCTGCTTGAGGTCCTCGCCGAGGGGAGGGACCATCCATGTATGAATTGGACACCAGGATGCCTTTGGGAACTGACTCGTAGTGGAGGCGGCAGGGGGTGGGGGCAGTCCTCGGGGGTCCCCCATGTTCCCCATGAGCCAGGAGGTGGAGCTGGTGTTTGGGCCTGAGAACAAGCTGGCCTTTGTCCTTTGCCCAGCCCTCGGTATTGGGGTGGTGGTGGTGACGTGTCATGGGGTGTCCTTTGAAGGGTGCTGCCACCCACCATTTGGCTCTGCCTTCCTCCAGCGCCCTGTCTTCCAAATGTGGTCCAGCCATCTGCCGTGGTCACAGCCTGTCCCCGAGAAAGCGAGACGGGTGCCCTTCTTGTGGACACCTCTTGAGGAGGAGTGAGCAGATCAGAGTTTATATCCTGCTCTGACCCTTGTGAGCGGGGGAATCCTCTCTGAGCCTCAGGTTTAAGAGAGGTGCAAAAATAGAGAATCTGCCTTACGGGACTGTTCCAGGTCAAGATGTTCCAGACAATGGTGAACCGAGCGCCTGGGACAAAGTATGAGTTCCTTGCTGGTGTTTCTTTTCCTTTGTTCACATGGTGGGAGCTGAGGACCATTTGTAGCCCTCCTGCCTCCTGGGCTGATGACCCAGAGCAACTGATGTTTGGCCTGGAAACTGGTGGATGAGATTTTCCTGGGGCTGATTTGCCTCCGGGGCCTCTCTGAGCCAGCAGGGTAGGCTCACCTGTGACAGCTCTTTGGCCGCTGCAGCAGCTGCCCTGGCTCCCCCGCTCTCTCCTGCCAGCAAGCGCCCATCACAGACAGAAAAAATGCTGGCAGGGTTCATAAACGCAACCACCCTCCCCTGGGGCGAGTGCCAGGCCCTGGTGGCCAGGGCTGCCTGGGCACAGAGTGATAAAGTGGGTTTTAATCGCTGCCCAAGCAACAACTCTAATTATACTTTTATTTATATAGCACTCTGTCTCCAAAGAGCCCAGCATCCATTCATATTTTCTTAAAGTAATGTGTATTGAATTTTTTTCCGTTGACAAAAGCAAGGCATATCCATCGTTGACCACTTAAAAAACACAGACCCAGCTGCTCGGTAGGCTGAGTGGGGAGGATTGCTTGAGGCCGGGAGTTCGAGGCTGCTGTGTGCAATGATCATGTCTGTCGATAGCCACTGCACTTGGAATAGACCCTATCTCTAAAAAAAAAAAGTTTAAAAAAGCAAACGAAACAAAAGGAGTTGCCTGTAACCTCACCACCAGATATACTAGTAGCATTTTAAAAAGAATACTCTTTTTAGAATACTCTTTCTTAGAATAGATTTAGATTTACAGAAAAGTTGACGTGAGTTCTCCTGTACCCCGCCCCCAGTTTCCCCTAAATATCTTACATTAATATGGTATGTTCGTCGCAACTGATGAAGCAATATTGACACAATATTGTTGACTCAGGTCCGTACTTGATTCACATTTCCTTGCTTTCTACCTAATGCCCTTCTGTTCTGGGATCCTGTCAGAGTACTGCGTTGCCTTTAGTCATCATGTCTCTGTACGCTCCTCTGGATTGTGACAGTTTCTCAGACTTGTTTTTGATGATCTTGACGGTTTTGAGAGGTTTTGGCCAGGTATTTTGTAACATGTCCTTCAGTTTGAGTTTACCTGATATTTTTCTCATGATTAGACTTGGGGTTATGGGTTTTTGGGAGACAGAGGTGAAGTGCCATGTATCTATGATATTACATCTATCACATCGAAGGTGCATGCTGTCAATATGAACTGTCCCTGTTAACCATAGCCTTGATCAGCTGGCCAAGGTAGTGCCTGTCGGTGTTCTCGGCTGTAAAGGTATTCGTTCTCCCGCCTTCCATACTGTGCTCTTTGGAAGGAAGTCACTAATCACTAGCATTTTCGTAAGTTTACTTCTAGTCTAAGCCCATCGCCTTGTCTATACCATCCCCGAAATGAAAGCAAAGTTCCACTGGACACTTGTTAATTCTTGGCACTCATCAATTTTGCCAGGAGTTGGGATCTGGGTTCCAGCTTTGCCACTTTTATTTTCTTATTTCTGGAGATTTTTGGCACAGAGGCACATGTCACCATTCTAAATGGGTCTGTGCCTTGGTCTTGTCATTCATTAAAAACAAAAGTATCTGGCATTTGCTGTGTGGCAGGCACCTCGCCGAGTGCTTTCCATGCCTTATTAATCCACCTACGATCCCACTGTGGAGGCGATGCTACTGTTTTGATGTTATGGATGAAAACTGTAATTTGTGGTTGTGAAGTAAGTTGCCCAGAGTCACCAGCTTGCAAGTGGCAGACCTGAATTCAGTCCTTGGTTTATGATCCATGAGTTTAGCACCAAACCAAGCTTGACCAGACTGGTTCAGAGTGTAGGCTCCTGGGTTAGAATCATAGCTCTTCCACTTACTGGCTCTGTAGGCTTGGGTAAGTCACCTCTCACCTTTATGCCTCAGTTTTCCTACCTTTTCAATGGGGACAATAAGAATAATATCTTCCTCGTGGGGCTGTTGCGAGAGTTCAGTTGGTTAACACAATGCTTGGCCCAGGGCACGCAGTCAGTGAGGACTATTATTGTTATTACTATGCTATTTTTTCATTTGTACTTGTATCCATTAATCTCTCCACCATCTGTACACCCACCGTCCACTTATCTATCCACGCATCTGTCTAGGACAAGCCCTGCCTGCTCTGGGCCTCAGTTTCCCCATCAACATTGGGGGTCGAAACATAAGAATTCTTAATCTTTTGTTGTGTCATGGGCATGTTTGGCAGGCTGGTAAAATAAAATACATAGGATAACAAAGTAAATTATACTGAAATACAGTTATCAAACCATTAAAAAACAAATTTGTGATATAGTAATACATACCCTTTTTCATTAATACATTAAACAACAAGATCTAGCGGTAGGCCCAGTCAGTACTACAATTTTAAGGTAGTGGTAATAAACGATGTTTTGAGAATTCTGCAATGCCTGTAATGAATGAGCTGTGAAAATACTTGTCCTTATTCTTGGTGACAACGTCTTAGGTTCTCCTAATTCTACTGTAGTTTGTCGCCTATGTTCATAATAGAAAGAAATGCTACATTTCAGCTACAGATTAGTGAACCTTTTTCCCCTCGGTCCAAGTGCGTAGATGGCTGAATTCTTGACATGGACCCCGGGTGAAGAACTGAGATGGAGGATGCCTGGGGTCTCCTCCCGCTCTGTGACTCGGAGTCCGATCCTGAGGGGTCCTGGGGGTGAGGAAAGAGACCTGAGGACATGAACCCCGGGACAGGCCGACCTAAGGGCCTTTCGAGCCTTGGCCTCGCTCTCCTGGATGGCTGTGTGCGGTGCTGCAGAGGAACCGGCTGGCACTCCCCACGGAGCCTTTGCCCTCGCTGATCAATGGCTGCCGCGGATTTATTGACCCGGCCTTTTGTTTTCGGGAAGCAGCCCGCCTTTCTCCTGTTAACTCCAGCCCGCCTGGCCCCAGACAGGATGCCTTGTGTGCTCTGGACTTGGAACTAGGCGAGAGGGACCTGGGAGAAGAGTAGCATCTCAAAGGTGAAGGGCGTCCCCCAAGGCCAGGGCCTACGCTGGGCCCTTTCATCTAAACGTGTGGCTTGTCTGATCAGCTGGCAGCCAGAAGCAGGCTGCTAACCCAGTCTGTCTGAACTTCAAAGGCTGTGCTCTCCCGAGAGTTCTGGAAGCCTCCAGCTCTGCGCCACACAGGTGAGTTTAGGGTTTTTTCTACCCCAAGATGCAAACATCCCCCCTCCCCCGACCCTCTCCAACACACACACACACACATGCACTATGCACACATACACATTTCCTCAGACTCGCAGACAGCTCGGGGCTGGTTTCACCCGGTGGGAGAAGGAGCTATTGACTCAAGCTCTGCTGGCAAAGTGGGAAAGGCCTCCCCTCCCCTAAGTCTGCTATTTTTGCCCCGACATCCTGCGCCGTCATCACTAACAACCCGTATCTCTGGGTTAAGCATTGCCCTTCCCTGGGCTTTTGTTTTAGAATATAGATGCTCCTCAGTTTACCATAGGGTTATGCCTGATAAGCCCACTGTAAGGTGAAAATATCATTAAGTTAAAAACGTGTTTAATACACCTAAGCTACCTAACATCACAGCTTAGCCTAGTCTACCTTAAACGTGCTCAGAACACTTACTACAGTCGGGCAAAGTCATCTGGCGACACGGTACACTGTGGGGTGTGGGTCGTTTACCCTCCCGATCACGTGACTGACCAGGAGCTGTGGCTCACGGCCACCGCCCAGCATGGAGCGAGTATCCTACCACATAGTGCTAGCCCAGGAGAAGATCAAAATTCAAAATTTGAAGTGTGGTTTCTACAAGCGTGTATAGCTTTAGTGCCATCTTGAAGTCAAAAAATCGTAAGTTGCGCCATCATAAGTCTGGAACCGTCTGTATACAATCTCTAAGGCAGTGCTAGTTCTTCTGACCTTGGGCCTTTCTTAGTGTGTGAGCAGGGTGCAAGGCGGATGCACTGAAGGGGAAGCCACGGGGGTCCGAGGACTGAAGACCCTGCTAGGGGATACCGAGGCACTCGGCAGACTCCCCAGTTCAATCCACTCCTACAGACGTTTTACGGAGCCATCTGTTAACCGTGCTGGGGATGCGGAGATGAGTCGGGGACGGCCCCCGTCTCCAGGCTCCGAGTCCAGTGAGCAGGTTAGCCAGAATGCGGTGTCATAGCGATGACAGTGGCAACATGTGCACAGTGCCAGCCTCTGCAGAGCGATTTGCTGACTCGGGGGGCTGGAAGGGACATGTCGTTGAGCCGTGAGCAAGGCAGGCCTGGGAGGCGGAGCTTGTCGGAGGGTCAGAGGAGGAGGGAATGGGTGACGCTCGGAAGGTGGCAGCTGTGTCAGTTTGCGAGGGCTGCTATAACAAAATGCCAAAGACCTAAGTGACAGAAATTAATTTTCTCACAGTTCTGGAGGCTGGAGGTCTAAGAGCAAGGTGCTGGCAGGTTTCGTTTCCGCTGAGGGCCTTGCTCCTCGGCTTGTGGACCACCGCCTGCTTGCTGTGTCTTCAGGGGCTGTTTGCGCATGCCCATCCCTGGTGTCTCTGTGTGTGTCCAAATTTCCACCTAAAAGGATACTGGTCAGATTGGATAAGGGCCTCATTTTAACTTAATTTACCTCTTTAATGACCCTACTCTAACCATGGTCACCTTCTGAGGGCCTAGAGGTTAGGACTTCAGTATACGAATTTTAGGGGAACACAATTGAGCTCATAACAGGAGGTGACTGTGGAACAGGCAAGAAGTGGGCCTGGGGCTGGGCTGGGGTGGATGGGCAAAGCCAGATCAGAAAAGGCCTTGACTGTCAGGATTGGGCTTCACGTTTTAGGACTTAAAGGTGCTGCCTCCTTGTTTAGACCTCAGGAGGACCCTTGGAAAGCCAAAGCATCTCATCTTCCTGTCCCCAGAGCTCTGGTAATTCTGGGAGGTGTGACATCTCAGGCCTACACCCTCCAGGGCTGGTAATCCAGGCCATGCCCCAAGAAGGGGCTAGCATTGGCCCTCTGTCTGGGCTCTATGGAAAATACCCACCCGGCTGGCTAGGTCTTGGAAGCTTATCAATTGGAGAATCTTCCTGCCTTCCAGAAACTCCCATTCAGATAGACATGGTTGTACAAAGCCCACGCTAAGCAGAGTCTGATGGCTCATCGAGAGAGAGATCCAAGGAGGAGCCTGGTCCCTGCAGTGGGGCCTTCTTGGGCTGGGAGTCCGAGGCCCCACACTGCCTCCCTTGGTGCACGTCAAGTCCCCCTGCCTCTCTGCTTCCTGTTCCCCACTGCCACAAAACCAGGGAATGGCCTACCCCCTGTGGCACTTTTGGATTCCGAAACCGAGAAGGCAGTGGGGACAGAAGGGCAGAGGAGGGGTGCACAGGCCCCCGCCCCCCTAGGGAGAGCCACCTCCACACTCCATCCCTCGGCCAGAGCGGAGAGGACTGGGAATCTGCTCTCCCAGGGCATGCAAATCTGGCTGGGGACAGGGACGGAGAGTGATGTGCTCTGGCTGGGTAATTCTTTTTAAAACTTTTTATTGAGGCGGAAAATGCATAGTGTGGTCAGTGCATATATTTTAAGTGTAGCGCTTGATGAATTTTTTACATAGGAATGCATTAGTATAACTACCGCTGGGATTAAGATATAGAACATGCCAGAAGTCCAGCAGGCTTCCTCCCTTGTGCCCCTTTGCACCCCACCACCAGGTAACCCCTGTTCTGACTTCAGCCTCCCTTGAGTGCTGCAGAAATGGAGTCACCGTCTGCGCTCTTTGCCAAGCAGCTTCTTTCCCTTGTGATTCTGCGCGGGAGATTCTGCTATCGGACTCTGCAGGAAATAGGTGGCTGGATCAGGGAAGCGCCTCTTCCGGCTCTTCCATGTGTGCCCCTGAGCTTGGCTCCTCCTTGGAAGTTATGGTGCTTGGAGCACTGGGCCACCATGGAAGAAGTCTCAGTCCCCTAAGGCCACCGTAGTATTGTGGGGAAGCCAAGCTTCCTGGAGGGGCCACACCTGGGTGCTCTGTGGTCAATCCCAGCTTTGAGTCCCCCAGCAGGTGTGTGATGGGCCCAGGTGACGCAGCCCCTACCATGAATCACTCCCTGCCTCTGAGTCTTTGCAGCTGAAGCCCAGACATCCCAGAACAGAAGCATGTCATCCCTGTGGTCTCCTTTTCCACCCTGTGCCCTGCCCAAATCCCTGGCCTACAGAGCACAGGTACATAAAGAAATAGTTGTTTTAACGTGCTAAATTGTGGGGGTAATTTGTTATGTAGCAACAATAACTGGAATACAGCGGGGAGAGGCGGCTGGACTCTGGAACAGTGAGTTTACCCTCCTCCCTCGCTGGGAAATGGCAAGAAAGAGAACCTGCCTTCCGACGTCCACTGGCTGCTTCGCAGCCGGCCTCTGCCTCATCCTCTGGTCCTTTCTTCACAGCTTCTCTGATCTGTTTTAGGCGAGACATCAGTTCTCTGCCCTCTCTCCCCACGAGCACAAGGTATCTTCTGGGAAGACTGTGATTCCTCCCACAGATTTTTGCCTCGCTATCAGAGTCCACTGAAGAGGGGGGCACATTGGGGGAGCCCAGACAGTCTCTGGAATGTGCAAGGAAATGGCTTAACACAGCCCCAGGCACGTCGTGCTCAAGAGATGCACGTATCAAAAACACGACCCTTCCCGCCTCATGCCCGGCGTTCCACCACTCAAGAAGGGCTTTGGCACCCCGGCTCTCGGAACTCTTTTCTGAGGGCCCAATTCTGTGTCAAGCTCTTTATCTACTTACGAAATGTCACCCTTGCTATACAGTATAGAATGGCATTTAAAGTGACGGGTGGGCATAGTGCCTTTGTCACTTGCTAGCTCTGTGACAATGGAGAAATTGTCTTTCTTCCCTGAAGCTCAGTCCTCTTGTCCCTAAAAAAAGACATAATGAGGACTACTCCTGGATTTGTCCAGGGCTGCAGTGAAGCCTAACAGAAATAATGATACACGTATGGCGTTTGCTTAGTATGAAATACATAGGAATCCTTCCATAAATGTTAGCCAAACAAAACACAAAACGTGGGCGTGGGGAGGCTGGAGTGGGGGCAGCTTATGTGATAGGCGTTATTATTGATTTCTTTTTAACAGATAAATATAGGTCTGAAGTCAAAGATCTAAGAGAGGAGACGTGGTGCCAATTTGGGTCTGTCTGTTGCCAGAGCTCGTGCTGCTTCTGCTCCGTGTCTGTCTGTAGAGCGGGGCCTGCGGGTCTGGCGCCCGTGCGTGTGAAGTCGTGGAGCTTCATCCCCCCCCACCTCACAGCCACACCCAGGCCGGTACAGCTGCCTCACTCACCTTGTGACACGGCGCCGGCCCTCTGTTGTGCGTGCTACCTCCTCACTGAGCCTGGCTGTGCTGCCCACTGCCAGCAAGCTGGGGCAGCCACCGAGGAGCCCTCTGGACATGGGCTCGCAGTGCGATAAAACCTTCATGCCTTCCGGAGGCCTCCTTTTGTTTCTGTCTTTGCTTTTGTTTTCTGTGATCCGTACTGGTGGGGATGCAGGGGCTTGGAAACTGCCCTTGCCTCAAGCAGGTGTACAAAGAAGAGTCTGATTTATTTTATTTTTTAACAGATTTATTGAGGTATAATTCACCTCCCATATAAATCAACCATTTAAAGTGTGCAATTCAATGGCATTCAGTGTATTCAGAGTTGTGCAATCATTATCGCAAACAGTTGAGGAACACTTTCATCATCCTATGACAACACCCTTTAGCCATAATCCTTTATCTCCCTGCCTCCCACCAGCCCTAGACAGCCATGAATCTACTTTCTGTCTCTGTTGATTTGCCTATTCTGAACATTTCATGTCAATGGAATCGTGCAACATGTGGTTCTTTGTGACTGCCTCTTTCACTTAGCATGGTGTTTGCAAGATTCATCCGTGTTATGGCATGCATTAGTACTTAATTCCTTTCTATTGGCAAATAATGTTACATTGTATGACTGTATCACATTTTATTTGGTGGGTGTTTGGATTGTTTTCACTTTTTGGCTATTATGAATCATGCTTTCATGAAAATCTGTGCGCATGTTTTTGTGTGGGCACATGTTTCCATTTGTCTTGGGTACATGCCTTAGCGTGGCATTGCTGGGTCATACGTCTAATCTTTTGGGGAGCTGCCAAGCTGATTTCCAAGCATTTGCACCCATTTAATATTCCCTCCAGCAGGGTACCCGTTTTTCCACATTCTCACCCACATCTGTCTTTTTGATTCTAGCAGACCCAGTGGGTATGAAATGGTACATCCTTGTGGTTTTGCTTGGCATTTCCTGTTGGTCACCTTTCCATTCGCATACTGGCCTCAGTCAGACTTTTTGCTGATTTGTTTTTTTATTGCTGGATCATCAGAGTTCTTTCTATATTCTCAAGGCAAGTCCTTTATGCTGGTTTATTTTTCAGGATCTTTCTGAAAGGCCATTTCCTAACTTCCCTGTTCCCGTGTTTACTGGCTGGAGAATTGCATCAGAAACAAATCATTGGCCTTTCTCTGAGGTGGAGCTGACACCCCGTGGAAGCAACAGCTCACTTACCTTCCTGGTGCTGATGAAGACAGTCCTCCTGGGTTCCCTTTCCCTTCATCTCTCTTCAGCTTCGCCTAAATCAGTGGGTCTCAAGTGGCACAGAGTGGAGGGCACGTTGGAGTCCCCTGTGGGGTTCTTTCAACGCCTCCTCCCCGCCCCGCCCCTCCAAACCTCGCCCACCCCCAAGAGTTGGATGTGTTTTTCCCCCTGCCCCTCCTCCCTCCACTTTCTTTTGAAAACCACTATCCTAAAAGGAGCACTTTTGAGAGCAACCCTGGCATGGCACGAAGTGGCCCCTGGGTGGCAGCAAAACTGAGACGAAGGCCTGGGGATTGCTGGCAATGTCCTGTGCTGATTCTCAGACAAAGAAGAGAACACTCCCTTCTGCAGACAGTTGCAGGAGAAGCTGGGTTAGGTGGTCACATTGTTCTCCAGCTGAAGCCAAGAGTGTAAGGTAGTGAGACACGATCATGCCCTGGGGAGCAAGGAGGAGAGAGTGGCATCTTTTTGTCTCCCAGAAAGATCTTGGCAGCATCATTCAATGCTTATTAAGCTTTAACACTGAGCCAGGGATTGCACTAAGCATTTTCTACTCCTTATCTCATTGACTCCCCACTGTAACCTTATGGATTAGTTACAGTTCATCCTTATTTTGCAAATGAGGAGAGTGAGCCCAGATAGAATAACTTGCCAGCTATCAGCCAGCTAGCAGGTGGCAGAGCTGGGATTAAAACCCAGGCTGTCTGACTTCGACACCTGCACTTTTAAACTCCTCCTTCTTGATGCACGAGCACCCACGCATGCATGCTTTTGGATCCAGATCCCCTCGATGTTCTTTTTCACATTGCTGATTTCCATAGACATTTGCATGGGACGCAGCTGAGCTGTAGAAGAAAGAGCCCTGAGAGCGGATTAGAAAACGGGCCCTGAGAAGTCCTCCAGCGCTTACAGGTTCTGGGTGACTTTGGTCACTTCCATTATCCCACAGATTTCCTTCCACACGATGGAGATAGCACACCTACGTCATAGGGTTATCGTGAGAGTCAAATGGATGATTACTGTGAGCATGGTCTGTAAACTCTAAAGTTTGAAAAGTCAGGGATTGTTATTCTTATTACATTGTTCCCTTAATTCAGGTCAAATCCTGTAATTAACAGCCCCAAATCCCGATAACAAGAGTTCTGAGTTTTAGCCAAGAGGTTTAGTGTTGGCTCACTGCTGAGCAATATTCAAAACAATAGAAATGAGGTCCCACCCAAGCACTGGGTTTTGGAGCTTTGTACTTGGTTAATCCCAGAATCCTTTCCATCCCTCCCCACTCCCCAACTACCAGCCTGCATCTGGGCCATTTTGCACACATCCCCTCAATTTGCAGTGGTCGGCTGAGTGGGATGAGCCTTTATCTTCTGCTTGCCCCTTGGCAGAAGCAGTGTGGCTCTTTGTGGCAGAGATAGTACGTGTTTACCAGTGTGTGTCCGCACACTCATTGGTTGGGCCACAGAAATGTGAGCAGAAATTACATGTGAGCAGAAATGTCTCTAGGCTGAGACAGCTAAGAGCCCATGCTCCTCTTCCATCTCTCCCTTCCCTGTCGGAGGCCGCCTTTAAGATGCAGGAGGGCCCCTCGACCCACATGTGTCTGTGTCGTGAGCAAGACTTTGTTGGGATGAGCTACTGAGACTTGGTGGTTTATTTGTTCAGGATGTAGCCTAGCGTTACTCTGACACGTGTATTTCCTACTATCAGTCTACACAGAGGGGAGGAGAGTCTACGACTCTATTCCAGGCAGAGTAGCAAGAGTAAAGACATGATGAGTAAAGGGAGAATGAGAAAATTGGTGTGCACGGAACTGAGAGTCCTTGTTCACAGGGCCCTGTAACATAGCGCTTAAGGTCACACACTTGAATACAGCTCTGCTGTTGATTGGCTGTGTGCCTTGGATGAGTTACTCTCTCTGGGCCTTGGTTTCTTTCACTGTAAATTGTAGATAATAACGGCAACCATTATTGGAGTTGTCGTGAAGATTGAATGAGTACTTAGCTTGGTGCCTAAAATAGGGTAAGTACCTGATAAAATGAGCCACGCTAAATATCAGTCATTGTTAGGGCAAAGAAAGACTGGGGACCTGATTTCAGGACAAGGAAAAGTGCCTTCTCTCCTTGCGGTAATCTGGAGACCTAGGATGGTAAGTTTGGGAAGATGAGGGGATAGGTTTCGGAGGGCACCTGGAACCAAGTCATCCAGCCTTCATTCCATCCATCCATCCACTCATCCAACAAACTGAAGAAAAATTTAATACACATCATTCTCTGGATCAGCGACGGAGTCTCTAACCAGCAGGGAGACAAAACCTGAAACACAGGGGTTATGGGAGAAGTCCTTTTACGGTCCTGCTGCCTCTTTAACAGGAGCTGGAAAAAGAATAGAAAAGTCAGGAAGGGAGCCAGGGCCGGTGACGTCTTGATAGGAAGGGCAGTGACAGGAAACCAGCATCGAGCTAAGTGCTTCTCCGGGGCGGGTCCTCCCTGTGTGAGGGGCTTGGTGGGGAGGGGTGGGGGACTCTCCATCCCAGGTGCCATCGTCAGGGGGTCTCCGGCTTTCAGTCCACGAGGCTTCTGGTCTGGTGCACGGACAGCAGGATGGCGGGAAGCCAGGCTGTGCTTCACTCAGGTGAGATCTCAGAGCCACAGTGAGTGGGACGCACCACCGAGAGCCTCTGCAGCCTCTGCAGCCTCTGAGGTGGGTCAGGAGCATCGGTGAGCAGAGTGGTAAAGACTGGTCAGAGTGAGCATGGTGGCTTCTGTGTGCCCAGTGTCCATTGTCCCGTCTCCTGGCTACTGAGCCTACTCTAAATCCATCGGTTCCGCAGGGCCAGTTCCATCTCCAACTTCAGGGCTGGGCGAGCGACCTAGGCCTCACCAATCACAGTATCAATTCTTCTATCAATTGGTTCAGGGGTGAGTATGTGACCAAATTGGTCCCATGGGATTCTGCTGATGAACTTCTATTTGAACTACTTGGGAATAGAATCTCTCTTTTCAGTGGACTCATAGTTGGAAGGATATGCCCTAGAGCTTTTGGAAGCTGGTAAGTCCAGAGAGAAAGTCTCCCTACGAGTGAGGCTAACACAGCAAAGCATAGTACTGAGAGAGGGGCAGAGGCCACACCCCAGTGCCCTTGTTTGTCAGCCCCTGCATCTCACCATACCTGAAGCTGCTGGACTTCTCAGTTATTTGAGAGTCCTGATTGGTACACTGGCTTGGTTCTCTAAAAAGCATCTCTGGCTCTCTGAACACTATGCGATGGGGAATCTCACCACTAGGACGCATTTCCACTTGCTCCTTCTCCACCCTTCTGCAGTCCACAGTGGACAGCTTACTCTGCATCAGCTTCTGAGCTATGGCCCTGGGATAGAAAAATGAGTGGGACCGGGCCTTATCTTCAAAGAGTCACAGTTTAGAGGGGCTGACACACATAGCTAGAACAACTCGATGTAAGATGTGCAGAGATAAAATAAAAACTCAGTGTCATGGGAACCAAGAGGAGACAGGAAGCCTGAATCTCAGTGGGGGAGAAGTGTCAATTAAGGCTGTTGAGAGGAGGTAATATTCATTCATTCATTCAACAGGTGTTTACTGAGCATCTACTTAGCATGTGCTGTATGCTATGCACGGGGATGTGGTTTTGACCACAAGCAGATGTGGTCCTTGACCTCAAGGAGCTGATAGTCTAGTGGGAACAAGGGCCTTTGATTTCTCAGAATAACCTGTGGGGGCAGAGCAGGAACATGATGCTATGAGAACAAACAACAAAGGAACCAGACTTGGCTTTGGGATCTAGGGGAAGCTTCAGCTGATGGTTGAAGGAGGAGCAGGAATTAACTAGGCCAAGTGGAGTGACTGTGAAGGTGGAGAAGCCTCTTCAGCAGAGGGAACAGCATCTGCCAAGGTTCTGTGGAGGGAAGGAGTGAGGCATGTGGAAAGAATTAGCAAGACCCGTGTGTCTGGAGCAGAGAGAGAGGGGAGGGGATGGTGTGAGATGAAACTGGAGAGACAGACACAAGTGGAACTCTAAGGGCCTTTTCCTTCCTATGATTTTTGGTCTCCCTTTGAACTGGGTCTGGAACAGCAGGCCAGGAGGAGACAGCATGTGCAAAGGCAAAGTGGTAGGAAAATTAGAGACCAGCATGCAGCTGTGTGTGCCTGGAGCACCAGGGAGCATCATGGGGCCAGCGTGTAGACGACCTCGTCTGCCCAGCTAAGGCTCATGATGTTCTCCTGCTGGTTCTTGCCTGGCCCCCTTCCCCACCTCTGTCTGTTTCTCGTAACACACCTCCATATCTCCTCTCCTTCCAGGTAGTCTTTCAATGAACTCTTGCTGCAAAACAAGCTACTCCCAAACTTAATGGCTGAAAGCAACAATGGTTTATGATTTCTCATGATTCCATGGGTCAGGAATTTGGGCAGGGTTCAGTTGGATGGTTCTTCTGGTTGGCTGTATTCACTCACTCAGTTGCCTTCAGTTGGAAACTGGCCTGGGATGGAAGGTTTATGAAGGCTTCACCTGTGTATCCGGCACCGTGGTGTTCTTCCACGTGGCCCCTGTCCCTCTCCATGTGTCTTTATCCATTGCTACCTTGGACTTCCTCATAGCATGGTGGGCCCAGGGTACCTAGATTTTTACATGGTGAGTGGCCTCTAAGGAAAAGGAGGCAGAGCTGCCAGCCCTCTTTGGGTCTGGGTTCAGAACTGGCACAATGTCATTTCTGCCATATTTTATTGGTTAAAGCAAGTCACAGCGCCAACTTCAAAGGGGAGGAAAAAGAGCCCTCCCTTCCTGACGTGAGGAGTTGTGAGCAAGAACAGAGAGGGAAGGAATCCGTGGCACCATCTATGGAGACGATCGCCCGCGTCATGGCAGATTCTTTCAAACTCCATCTTCACACCCACCGGCCAGGCCGACTGCCAAGCCTGCTCCTCCCAGGACGCTGCTCTAAGATCTCCAGGGTAGTGGGCTTCTTCTCCAGTTAGCCCTGCCATACTCTAATGTGGAGAAAACAGGGAGTGAGTCAGGTCGATCCATGTTTAAGGTCCAGCCCTGCCATGTGCTAGGTGCACGGCTTTCAACAAGTTACTTTGCACAGGTTCAGCATCAGTGAAACACTGGTGTGTGTGTGTGTGTGACAGAGAGAGAGAGAGAGAGAGAGATTGAGATTTTGGGTATGGCAGTAGTTTTTCTTTATTTTTCTACTCAGAGAAAAGCTTTGTTATTAATTTTACATCATCACCAAAACAAATAGGGTAAATTATCTGGCTGTTTACCTGAGAAGTTAGAACCCATGACTCGTAACGCCATGGCTTCCCCACTCTGCATGGCTTTTATATCACTCTGAGCATCATTTTCCTTATCCATAAAATGGGATAATAATACCGACCTGTTATCAAGGCTTGTTGTGGGGATGAAGTGAGGCGACGTGCTCAAGGGCCGAGAGGGTAGTCAGTGAATTGCAATGATTAAGAACACTGTCCTTCCCCTCATCTGTCCCTGTTAGCCCCGTGGACAGTGGTGGAGGCTGTCATTCGGGGCCCAGAGCGTCTGCTTTCCTCCTGTGAACACGCCTCTCCATTCACCAGCTCCCTGCGGTTCTGCCCCCCAGAATTTTGTTCCCGTTGACTTTTCCAGGTGGCCAGAAAGTGGACTGAGCAGGAGGGATGGAGGGAGGCGGGATGTGCTATGGCCTGAACTGCTCCCCCACCTCCGATTCATATGTTGAGGTTCTAACCCCCCGTACCTCAGAATGTGACTGTGTTTGGAGATTAGGTCTTTTAAGAGGTCACCGAATGAAAATGAGGTCATTAGGGTGGGCCCTGGTACAATGTGACTGATGTCCTTCTAAAAAGAGAAGATTTGAATACAGACCTGTATGGGGGGAAGACAGCATGGAGACACAGGAAGACGGGGGTCTTCTGCAAGCCGAGGGCAGAGGCCTGGCACAGGTATTTCCCTCAGGGTCCTCAGAAGGAACCCAGACTGCTGACACTGGTCTCAGACTTCCGGCCTCCAGAACCGCGAGAAAATGAATTTACATAAGCCACCTGTCCTGCGGTGCTTTGTTACGGCAGCCCAAGCAAACTAACGCAAGGTGACAGCGAGAGGCTCAGAAAGACACCTGCACTCAGGTCGTTGCCACATGCCGGCCAGAAGGCTCCTAGACACGTCACCCCCACCCCGCCCCAGCAGCCCCTGAGAGGGGGTAGGGACCTGCGTTCTCCTCTCCTTGGACACAGGTGACGGAGGGAGAGAAATAGGGAGGCCTGGGAACAAAGGGGATCCGTCCTCCTCCTGCTTGCCTCGCCCGTACTGGGACGTGGGCGAGTGAAGTGCGGCGTCTCTCAAGCCAGGCTGGAGCCAGGCTTCCTGGGTTCTCATGTCCTGACTCCACCACTTCCTGGCTGTGTGACTTTAGGAAAGTTACTTATCCTCTCTGTGCTTCGCCTTCGTCACTAAAATGGAAATAATACGTGTACCTACCCCACTGGGTTGTTGTGGAGCTTCCAGGTCAGTGCCCAGCGCCCAGTAGATGCCGGGCAAGGCCTAGTGAGTGCTGGGTTACTCCGCTCTCAGAACCTCGCTCTTACAGTGGGAGGGAGGTCCCTGGCCTCCTGAGGTTACGCTAATGCCAAATAGAACACGGAGTGTGGAAGAGTCCACCAAGGCCAGTGGCTGAATCATTCACACAGTTCAAGTGCTAGGTCGGCCACCCCTTCGAGAAGTCACGTGACCTTGGGCTCAGCGGACCCTTCCCGCCCCTGCCTGCCTCCACCGTGAAGTGCAAATGAGATGGTGATTTTGAAATCGATCTGTAGAATTGTGAACCCCCATACCAGTGTGAACTTATATATACACCCCAAAAGATGTAAAGAAAGGGCTAACATTTGCAGTGTGTTTACCATTATTTGGTGTTCTAGGTGCCTCACATTTTTCGTTTAGTCTTTACAACCACTCTGTGAGCTTGGCCCTGTAATCTCCCATTTTGTAGGTGAGAAAACTGAGGGCAAGCGGGGTTCAGGAGCTCGCCCGAGGTTGCCAGTAAACAGTGGAACTGAGATGCGCATCCGAGGGTCAGATCGGCGCGCACACCCTCAATCACGCGGCCAGTGCTGTCCAGGGGATGTTCGTGATGCCGGAGCTGTCCTAGACCTGCCCCGTCCGATGCAGGAGCCCCGCCGAGCACTCGGAATGTGGCTCGTGAGACCGAGAACTGAATTTTTCATCTAATCTAATTTTAATTAATTCAAATTTGAACAGCTCTATGTGGCACGTGGCTGCTGTATTAGACGGGCACAGAACGAGGCTACACCGTCTCCTCATTTACGTGGTGAAGCTAAATTTCAGACAGCAGGCAGATGACAGAACAGGGGACTCTCCGAGTCCTCCCCGCTCCCAGCCACAAAGCTGGGCTCCAACTCTGCTCCTGGCACTAACCCTAGGCTTCAAGCCAGGCCTGGCTCTTCCCTGACGAACCTTAGAGCTCAGGCCCTAATTGCCCGGTCCTGGGAGGTAGCAGAGTCAGGGAATTTTCCTGCAGCAAAGACCAGACCTGCCTGTCCCTGCGGGCAGGTGGCCTCTCTGAGGTTGAAGGCCAGCTTGCCTGCTCCTCTCCCCTCCCCCCACCCCACTCACCCCCTCACCTGCCCGGGTGAGTGAACAGGCCCCTGGGCTCTGAGCCGCATGGCCCCTGCGGGGCAGAGAGGCTGCAGGGGAAGTTGAGAAGACGCTGCCTGCCTTTCCTCTCTGAGCTGGAAGCTGAGCTGGCCGGTGCTCAAGGTTTAATTAGCTGGAATAACTGTGCATAATAATCCTTAAAATGAGAGTGGTTAGAGCTCAGGCCTCACTGCTTCTGATCGGTCAGCTGCCCGGCATGAGCATCCTGTTGCCGGCTCAGCCATGCCAACCAGTCTGCCAGGCCGAGCGGGGCGACTCCCAGGCCTTGCTGAAGCTCTCCTCCTGCCGCACGTTCCCGGTGCGACGGCAGAGGCCAGGCTCGCGTCTGGAGCTCAGCTCTGCATCTGGGGGACGGAGATCGTACCCATCCAGTGGAATAGCTGGGACAAGTCTGCCAGAGGCTTTACAAAGTCAGAGCAGAATTAGTCGGCTGCATGAATAGCACAGGCAAGGGGACACTGGCCCTTGCTGCTGAGTGACCTCGAGCAGAACACACCAAGTCTCGAAGCCTGTTTCCTTCTCTGGAAAATGGGGAGCACTCACTTTTTAAGGTTGTCCTGCAGGATGGAATGAGCATTTGTACACGCAGCCCTTGGCCCAAGGGCCTGAGCACAGCAGATGCTCAACTAATACTGCTTTCCCCTTTTTTGGTTTTCTCTTTCCTTTCTGCTAGATCTTTGGAAGCTTTCCTGGTGCGGAATGAGAGGGACAGACTTGGTCAGGAGGTTGAAAGGAGCTGATGCCCTGGGACCAGTTCTTTCCCCCAATTCCTGCCGACACTTTCTCTGAGGGATGAGAGTTTAGGGGACGCTGGGCCCGTGGGGTGGAGGCAGCGAGTGGCACCCCTGCAAGGACAGGCTGTGTGGGTTCTTTCCTCGAAACCCAAGCGAGGGAGAGGCCTCCAAAGCCAACAGGTTACATATCACAGTACAATTGTTAGGTTGAACCATAAGAAATTTCTATTTTTCTGGGTCAAAATTGGTTGACTATAAATAAGGCTTATAATATAAATAAGGCCACTACATTTGGCTTTAATTAAATGATTAATTCAGTCTGTATTAAGGAATGTGCTGCTTCCATGGGCCTATTTAATGACATAAGATAAAAGTATAATTATTTTAGTAATGAGATTTAAATATCTCCTCAAAACACAGCAGGAGAGAGGCCATCAGGCAGGATAAGTAATTTATTAGAAAACAACTGGTGGAGGAGTTGAGAGGAAGGGGGGTGCTCTGGAGTAAGTGGGGTGATGAGTGGGTTAGCGGAAGGAGGTGGGATTTGAGTTGTGTCTAGAAGGATGGTGAGCAGCTAAAGCAGGCAGAGGGGGTCAGAGCAATGCTCTTGGCAGAGACAAATGGTATGATCAAGGTCTGGGGACTCTGAGAATCACCTGGGCAGCAAGACCATGTCTGTGTAAACATTTCTGCAGCCAACACCCCCGTATGACAGAGCAAGCACCAGTATATATTGGATAAAAGAGTGAATGGGTCTGGGCATGGTGGCTCACACCTGTAACCCCAGAACTTTGGGAAGCCAAGGTGGGAGAATTGCTTGAGGCCAGGAATTTGAGACCAGACAGGACAACATAGCGAGACCCCATTTCTAAAAAGAAAAAAATGGAGTGAGTGAATGAATAAATGAACAAATGATTTTAGGGGTAGCAGGAGATAAAGCTGTCAAGATTGGCCTGGAGGGTTGTGAATACAGATGAAGAAGTTTGGATATTATTCAGAGGAAGCAGGTGTTCCCTACTATGAATTTAACAAATGCATATTATGTGTAAAGCCAGGTCCTAAAGGTTAGAGAAGGGCCCTCTAGGACTTCATAATTTGCTGATTTTAAGTTGATGTGGTCCTAGGAAATGAGGCCATTCTGTGTTATTAATAGTCGGGATAAGTTAGATTATGTTGCAGTCACAAATAACCCTTGAATTGCGGTGGCTTTTAATGAAACAAAATTTGTCTCTTACTTACTGTACATTTCCACCTCAGCTCAGCTGTCACACCTCCCCAGGACACTGTCACTTCAGGATCCTGGCTAATAGGGTAGCCATTTATGTGGGGCTTTACTGGTTTCATAACAGAGGGAAAACAAAACACGGTAAACCACGTGCAGGGGCTTATAGCCTCCGTTTAGGAGTGAGGCACTTCCTCTGCTAAAGCAAATCATATGGCCACGCGGGGTGCCACAGGGGTGAGGAAGCATAATCCCCTCTTCCTAGGGGGCAGCAGAAAATGTCTTCGAACAATGAAACCACCGCAGTTCCTCTGTTTAGGGCTTTTTCCCCACTGTACAGAAGCCATTTTTGCTCCCGTGGCCACTCTTGGCCGTGTTCTGGACAGGTGAATGTTTTTTTTTGTATAGGGAAGGGCAGTTTACATTACTTGTGAGGCCCAGTTAAAAATAAAAACGTGCAGCCCCTTATTCAAAACGTATTAAGAATCTCAAGACAGCAACAGCAGAGCACTGAACCAGCCAGGGAGCCATCGCCGGCAACCGCAAGGTTGCATGCCCGTGAAGCCGGCCCTGCTGCCTGGTGACCACTGGTTCAGTGACATCCAGGCCGGAGCTGGAGTCTCCCTCTCCTCTGCCCTTCCGTGCTGACTTGCTCCTCTCTTTTGAACTTCTTCTCTGTTGCTGTTCTCCAGGTCTGAGTGACGCTATCTGTTCCTCATTGGCCTGGAAACCATTTCCCTCCACCCGCTCAATGAGCGCTCATGTTCGAGAATCCCTTTGGAATTGCACGGAGGACCAAAGGCAGAAGCGGACTCGGGGAGCCAGACGGCAGGAGTGTGAGGCAACATCAGGCTGCAACATTGTCAGTGACCCTCCTCTCACCTCCACAACTACTTTGCACCTTCTCCATTCTCTCCAAACTTCAGGCCCGCTACCCTCTGTCTACCTGGTCACCCACCAGACCAGAACAGCCATGGTCTCTAATCTGAATCTTCAGACCTCCTGCCATCTGCACCCCACACCTGTGTGTGCTAAAGCTCACCTGTCTTATCAGAGCGGCTGGTGCCTGAGAAACAGGAAAATGGATTTCAAGAGAGAAAAAGAGAGAAAAAGAAAAGGCACACACACATTTTAAGAGACACGATTAATTAAGTAACCTCCAGTGGCACCTTCTTGCTTGGGCCAATTTAACTGCGTTGAGTGTGCGCACTCTTTTTCCCGTGATAAAATTAGTGGATGGGCTGGGCGCGGTGGCTCACGCCTGTAATCCTAGCACTCTGGGAAGCCGAGGTGGGTGGATCACTCGAGGTCAGGAGTTCGAGACCAGCCTGAGCAAGAGTGAGACCCCGTCTCTGCTAAAAAAATAGAAAGAAATTAGCAGGACAACTAAAAATATATATATAAAAAATTAGCCGGGCATGGTGGTACATGCCTGTAGTCCCAGCTACTCGGGAGGCTGAGGCAGGAGGATCGCTTGTGCCCAGGAGTTTGAGGTTGCTGTGAGCTAGGCTGATGCCACGGCACTCTATCCGGGGCAACAGAATGAGACTCTGTCTCAAAAAAAAAAAAAAATTAGTGGATGTATGGAAAGAAATTTCAGTGCAAAGTTCATCGAGGTAAGAGGTCCAGATAAGGGGCTTAGAAAGGGAACCGAGGTGAAAGGGCACATAAGAAATGCTCAATAAATAAAAGTTTTCAGGAGTGAAGAAATGAGCAGCGGCTGGGGTCGCTGTCCTATGATCAACCACAGGATGGCGCTGGATGCTCGACAATGAGATTCCTGCCTCCGGGGACTTAACTATCAACTTTTTCCTTATCAATTGTCAGTTTACTAAAAAAGAAATTTCTTAGTCTCTTTCGAGTCCATAATTTTCCTTAATAAACTAGAGTCACATTTTCCCTTTCATGTGTTATCTTTACAGAATGACACGCTTGAGGAAGAGTCGTGCATAATATTGAGGATGATTCAACCTCTCTTGGTTTTACTCCTGCACCACCTAAAGAGAAAATAATAAGACAAGAACATTTCTTTTCCTAAATCAGTGTCATAATATGATATTGCATTATTACAGTGCAGCGTAACCACATTTCAGGGGAGGATACGTAGCTGGAAACGCTGAGCTGGGTGGAGGGGCCGAGGCCTGACGCTCCAGGCGACCCGGGCCTGTGCCGGGGTCTGGGACCTGCTCAGCCTCGGAAGCGTCAGCTGCTCTGATGGCGGGTAAGTAAAGCCCCTTTGCTGAGGGCCCTTCCAGCCTCAAAGCAGCGAGATTCTGGGTTGGCAATTCCAGATGCCACGGAAGCCTGGAAGAAGGAGAGAGGCCGGCTTAGCCTGGCCCTCCGGGGGCTCGGCCTGCGTCCCCTAGGGTGGTGGGAGCCGGGGCTGGGGCTCAGGGCAGGTCCGGGCTGAGTGGCAGCTCGTTTCCAGCAGAGGTCAGCAGACGGAGCCGTCAGCGGCACAGCAGACAGCCCGGCGGCCCAGGAAGCAGCTCCGTGCCCCGGGCAGGCTCGCCCCTGTCCAGGGTTGCTTCCCACCTCCCCAGATGCTCCCAGGGCCCGAGCAGTCCCAGGAGCGGGACATGCTGTAGCCCCAGCGTCTGCCTTCTGGGCAAGGGCGGGTTGCCACCGGGTACCCGCGGCTCCTGTGGTGCACTGGGACGGACGGGTAATTCATCAGCAGAGCCTGGCAGCACCTGGGCAGGCAGAGCAGGCACTTTCCATACCTCTGGAAACTAAGATGGGAAGTAGCATTAAAAAAGAAGAACAAGGAAAAAAAATATGACTTTACAAATTGTTCAAGATCCTGAACTGTGGCTAAGATTGCAGATCCCAGAACAACCCCTACCCCCAGGTTCGAATACCACCTGCAATTCTCAGACATGGACTCAGACAAGTTTCTTGTTGTCTAAGACAGTACCTAATAGTCCCACTTGTCATTACTGATCCTCTCTACCCCCAGGTTGTCGTGAGGATTCAGTGAGATCACTGTAATAGGCGGTGCTTACCGGGCATTTGCTCTGCACCAGGCACGGACCGGAGTCTTTATGTCTGGTATCGGCCTAATTCTGACAACTGCTGTGTGCTCACCTCCATTTTACAGTTGGTGAAACTGAGGCTTGGAATGGGAGCAGAGCCAGGATTTGAAACCAGGCATTTTTTTTGCCTCCAGAGTTTACTTGTTTAAAATCATCATCCTTCACTAGAATAGTGTCTGTCAACATGGAGTCAGCACTCAAATATTAGCCATTGCTATTGTTATTAGCTACTATTTTTATTGGTGTTATTATGGAGTTACTCATGGCCTGACCTCTGTGTCTACGTTGTGTCATCAAGAAGCATACTGGTCTTGCAGATTATCCTTTTGTTATTGTAGCTGTGAGCCCATGTGCATTTCTCCCCCCTCAGCCTCCCTCTCCTGCAGACAGACAGGTGGAGGAGAGAGCAGGCTCCATCTACGATGCTTCTCTGCTGTCCTCTTCGTGAGCGATTCAGGTCATGCTTGGGTGCAGAAGCAGGGCCCTGAGCTGGAAAGTAACACCCTGACTGTAGAGCTCTTGGGCTTCTACAGATAAAGTTAAGGGTTCAAATCCCCTCTGTCTGTTTGCTCAGACATGACATGATCCTGAACTAGTGATGTAACTCTCTGAACCTTGGTTTACCAATCTGTAAAATGGGGATCATAGTGTAGATTATCTTATGGCATTTTTAAGAAAAATTATGTTGGGGAAAAAACATCTAAGTGTGCTTACGCAGTGCCTGATAATAAACTTTACCTATTAGGATACCATAAACTTCACCTATTACGAGTAGTTGTGTTTCCATGGGGCTCTAGCTTAGGGAGGACAGAAATCACATCTCTCTCTGATTCTGCCTTGTGGCAAACTCAGTGCAATCGGAAGATTTAAATCTGAGTCCTCTCCTTGATACAGGCCTTTGGTCTGGAATTCTGTATCTGTTTTCTAATGAACCCACCCATTGCAACCTGCCTTCAAAGGTGCCTCCAGAATGAGTGTTCTAAAGCTTAGATCTGATTCTTCAGCTCAGCACTGTCCAGTAGGAACATAACATAAGCCACATATATGATTTTAATTTTCCTAGTAGCCACATTAAAAACGTAAAAGAAGCAAAAGAAGTAAACTTCACTTTAATAATGTATTTATCCCAATGTATCCAAAATATTATCATTTCAACATGTAATCAGTATAAAATGTGACTAATGAGATATATTACGTTCTTTTTCATACTGAGTCTTTGAAGCCAAGTGTGTATTTCACCCCTACAGCTCACCTCCACTCTCTGGCCACATCTCCAGTGTTCCACAGCCACGCAGGGCGAGTGGCTAACACACTCCACAGTGCAGGGCTAGCTTTTCAGTGTCTCCTAAAAAGCAACGAAGTGGTGTTTGCTGACTTTTCTGGCCTTATCTAACTTTAGTCCTAGGACATTTTAAGCTCTTTCCTTTGCATCTCTGCATGTTGGCCCACATCTCTTTGCATGTTGAGTCCTTTATCTATCTACACTCCCTTGTCGAATCCTAACACCAGCTCCGGGAGGTAGATACTCTAATGACTCCCATTTTACAGACGAGAAAACTGAGGCTTGAAATGATTAGGCTCCTTGCCCGTGGCAATGTGATTTGTAAGTGGCACCTGACTCCAGCCCCTCTGCCCTGAACCACTCTGCTCTACTGAAGGTAACACTACTGAACAATCAGAGATGCCCAGACTAGAATGAAGATGGGCTGTTTGGGGCAGGAGTGAGTGTCCTGTGAACAGAGGTATTCAGGAGGCCCCTGGATGGTTCTCAGACTGGGGGCAGTAGAGGTTTCTGCACCGGGTGGGGTTGGGGAGGTGGGTTGAAGATGCTCGTTGCAGATCCAGGAGTCCAGGATGTTTTCCCTTCTCCTGGCGGGGTGATGGGGCACCGCGGTGTCCAGTGCCTGCCCTGGCCCCAGGTGGAGGGCTTGGTTTCCTCCTTCAGCCGTGCAAGGCTGGCCTCCCCCGAGCCCCCACTGCCCCTGCGCAGCCTCTGTGCTGATTGCGTTGGGCTTCTCCCCTGGAGGGCCTGGCCCGACATCCTCCCATTGTCAGTGCTGATATAGTACCTCGTTAATTTAGACTCACTGTAAATATTTTTAGAAGCTCTGCCTTGCTCTCCTGAAGGTTGGCAGGGCTGGGTGTGAGCTGGGACAGTCCCGTCAGCCTCTTCCTGACCTCCTTCCTGCCTCTGCTGGGCTTCCTGTCCGCTGCCTCCTGCCCAAGCCCCTTCCCACAACCGCACAAAGGCTTCCTCCCCTCTAGCTCATCGGGATGGGAGAGGAAGACAGGGCCACACAGGGACACCTGCGCGGAGCCCTTTCTCTCGCTCTCCCGCGCTTTCCTCAGCCGTCAGGTCACCTGCGCAGAATGGATCGGCAGCTACGTTTCACCGTCAAAGGCCTCCCCGTTTGCTTCCCTGTTCTCTCCCCACCGCGAGTCTTTTTTTGGGGTAGGAATCTGTTTATCTTACCCACCCTGTTGGTTAAATCGCAATGAATTCATCTTCTCAGTTTTTATTCATCAAAGGCACGCTGAGCGACATGGAGCAGCCAGAGTCACCATGTCGACTTGTTCGTCTGAGTCCGAGATGCTGGCCCTTGACACCTGGAGAGGGTTATCTTATTGTGGGACCAGGGGAACGTGCCATTCCCAGTAGATTTTATTGAATGCCGATGGTGGCCCCAACCTACTGCCTCTCCCCCATTGCTATCTTCTAGGGGACCTCCGCTTGGGAGGCAACGGGCTAAGTGACTTTGAGGAGTCTTTCCTGTTCTAGACACCCATTCTCCGTTCCCCCTTCTGGGTCGTCCTAAGAAAGTCCTGATCGTTTCTGAGGTTATAGAACGTGGGGTCCTATGGACCCTGTGCATTTTCTAGAGGTCACTCTGTATGGGGGGCTGGGCCCAGTGATGGGGGTGGGCGGGTGGTGGTGGAGAAGGGGGTGGGGGACAAGGACCCCTGTTGCCCGCAGTCTAACACAGAACCCATCCGACGGGCATGGCAGAGAGAGCGGATTCTCATCGGATCCTGCCATCCATCACTGACAGGGTCAACTCATGTCACCTTTGACCTCATTAGCCAGGAACACACTTCTCCAACCACTTCTGGGAGCTGCTGCCACAGTTCTGAGAATCACACAAAGTCAGACCTGGCTGGTCCAACATCCTCATGTACAGACAGGAAAACTGAGGCTCAGAGAGGGGACAAAGCTTCCCCAGGTACAGCAAACTAGTCCTTCGGCTTCAGCCAGAATGCCAGTGACCCCCAAGAGGCCTCCCCAGTCTACACTGTCTACAAACACCAGTTTCCACTTACTCTCTGCGTCATTACCCAACGTATCTTTCTTTGCTTATCACTCTATGAGCTCATTGCACTTATTTATCATTCGTGTCCTGTTTCTGTTCCACCTCGAGAGTGCAAGTGCAGGAGACTGGGGACATGTTCTAAATTGTTCACACTGTATGCCCAGTGCCTCAAATAGAGTCTGGCACATAGTAGCTGCTCAATAAATATTTGCTGAGTGAATGGATTAGTAGCCAAGATGGGAATGGAACTCATGGTCCCGGGTCCCAGGCTGGTGAGTGGGGTTTCCTGCATTTGCTGTTCCCAGGGCCTGGGGAGTTCTGGGAGTTTGAAATGGCGCCAAATGGTGGGGCGAGGAGGAGTTGCTGAGGGGGGTTTGGTCTTAATTGCCAGAAGGCAGCTGGCCATTTGTTTTTGGTCAGATAAGCTGCTGAAGTAGGGTGTGTGTGTGTGTGTGTGTGTGTGTGTGCTCCCGGTGCACTAGAGTGGGGTGGTGGGGGTGCAGAGCTCGCAGTGGCCTGGGCGGCCCAGTTGCATCCCGCCTGTTTCCCTCCCCTTTCCCTCAGATAACACCTCCAGCTGTTAGGGACACAGCTGTGGCTGCCTCTTGGGAAGGAGAGAAAAAGGCCCTGTTGCCCTGGGTGAGTTCCCAAGCTGTGGAGTTCAAAGCAGACCTGTGAAGCGAGGGGGCTGGAGCAGAGGCCGGGAGGGAGGAGGTGAGAAGTCAGGAAGGGCAGGGAAAGACAGCACTTCCACTTTGATGTCCCCAGCCCAGAGCTCAGGCAGAGTCTGGGCGAGGACCCAGCAGAGGGGTCCAGCTTTTCTCCCCTCATCCCAAAGTCTTAGAGAGATCCAATTAACCATACCTTCCTGTCTGCCAAGCAGGATGTTTATCCAGATCCCTGATCCCACTAGACACAAGCAAGCATGATCTTCTACGTACCCTACGTACACTTGTTGGGTGAATGATATCCCATTGCACCCAAGCGAACCCACTCTTCTACATGCACGAATGCATGCACCCAATGCACATTTATACTTCACTACACACAAGCAAGGACACTGTTCTACTCACTCAATATATATTCATTGGGTAAATACTTGCACCCAACACATATTCATACGCCACAATACACAAGCAGGTGCACTCTTCTACGTGCATGAATGTGTGCACTCAATGCATACTCATATCCCTGTGCACAAACAAGTCCAGTCTGCTCACAAACATGGTCAAACTTCACGCCCAAGTGGCCTCATGACATGCACAAAACTTGCACTCACAACATGCACACAGCCACATCATCCACGGGCACAAGGCCAAGCCAGTCTTTGCTTCTTCTTTCAGGAATAAATCTGGGGGTGGGGTGGGTGAGAGCTATTGAACCGCTGACTCCAGAGGTCTCCCAGCAGTCTGGGCTCTCCTCAAAGGGTGCTGTGTCAGGTCTGGGGTGCTTTTCTGCCAGGAGCCATTCATCTGAGTCTCACCATAATACTCTGAAGAAATCACCCAGGAGAGAGAGAAGTCTGCCAGCAAACCTGCTCAGGCCTCTCTAGGGCAGGCCAGCTCCAGGGACCCCTGCCAACAGACCTGCCGGTTTGCCAGATGACTCAGCGTAGATCATTCTGGATCAATTTAGGAAAAAGGTGCCCTTGTTAATGCCCTAGCGCAGCCCTAGGGAAAAGACCCAAGTCTTTGTTTTCCTTCTCCTGAGAGCATTTCTGTTGCTTTGATTCAACAGATATTTGCCAGGCACCCAGGTGAGGGGGTAGAGAAGCAAAAAGCAGATAGATATCTGTCCCAGGTCTCTTCTATGTCTGGTACATGGGTAACTTCTGGGCCTTCGGTCTCATGAGGTCAGCCTTCAGCTACTGGTCTTATTTACTCATCTTTCATCTTCCGTGTGGGATGGTGCAATGTGTGACAGGGACAGATCAGATGGGGGGTGAGGAACGAAGCTGGTGAGTCTGCTCATTTTGGGATGCATTGCTGGGGGCACTCAGGCCATCTGGCTCCAGCTAGCTCTTGGCTGGAGGTCTGATCTTATCGACACCCAACCCACCCTGGCCCTCCCAGCAGTAGCCTCCCAGTCCAGACCCCCAATTCCCTCCTTTTCCAGTGAGTCTGGTTCCTCTGTTGAGATTAACGGCCCCTCTGGGGCCGAGAGCTAGAGGCCAGAGGATTAAGGACTTGGATCCATATCCTCTCCCACAGGGTCTCCAAGCTCCTATCTGGATCTAAGAGGCAGCAGCTGGTGGGAGGGAGATGGGGACCTGAATTTAGGGACGCTCTCAGCTCACTTGCTCCCCTTCCTCTGTATTTCTAGCCACAAAGGGCACGGACGCCTGCATCTTTCTGGGAGAACCAGGGAAGAACTGGGCTCACTAGAGGGTCTCAAACCTGGTCTTTATTCTGGAGTGTCCTGAGCAATAATATTTACTCATGACAGAGCCGTCTACTATGACCTGCCCTGGGCCAAACTGGTCCCTGCACAACTCCTAGGTCCTTCTGGTAGGTAAGGGCAGCCTGCGCTGGAGTAGTCTGGCATGGCTGAAGGTCAACCATTTCCATCTGGTTATAATGAAAGCTGTTCTGCCACCTGCACAGAATTTCTATTAGAGAGACATGCAGGAGCAAGCAGGCCCCAGGCAGTTCCTGCTCTGTATACTGTGGGGTCGATGAAGCCCCAGATCTTAGTCCTACTGAGTGTCCTGACCACCATTTCCCAGACTGGTAAGATTCCAGAGACAGGGTCCTATTGACTTTCTAGCTGGCACTAGGCAACCAGGAATTCTCTTTGGCAGTGGCCAGACCCAGGGCCGTTTCTGGATCAAGTCCATCGTGCTAACCCTAAGTTAGCTACCCTGGTACTGCCTGGCAGGATTCTTACATCCTGTCTAATCAAGAGTGAGGAGTATCTCTAAATCATCAATCTACTTTTAGTCTCACCCAAGAGTGCTCATTTTAAAGTAAATTACAGATATCCTAACATTGTCCTACATTTCTATAATTTTTAGAAGATGACGAACTCCCCAATTTAAAAAGAATTGGAGTTTTTTCTTTGGGGGGATAGTGGTTTAGTCCCTGGGCTCAAGACAGCTTCGGTTCAAATTCTGGCTCTGACGATGATTAGCTGGGTGATCTTGGCCAGGTTACTTCACCTCCCCGTGCCTTGGTTTCCTGATCTGCACCTATCTCCTCACGTTGTTTGATGATTAAAAGAGAACATAAATACACATAAAATGTTTAGAAGAAAGCCCAGCATGTAGTGAGTGGCGATATGTAATCCTCATGAGAAACACTGACACGTTCCATGTTGCCTTTAGGGAAAGGTCACCAAAGGCTCTCGGGATCTTTCTAACCTCTCTCCCCTGCATCTCCCCGCTGCATCCCAGGGCTTCTCCAGCTTGCGTTTTATGTCCCTTCCTTCTGGCCTACCCCTCTCTTCTCCCACATTCCATTCTTGGCGAGCTCCTGTTCAAAAAGCCCCCACTGGGGGCCTGAGGACATGTTTTACTTGTCCTGTTCTACGTTTTTTTTTTTTTTCTTGGAAGTGAAGTTAATTTCCAAAATTTATGAATCTGGAATTTTTAAAAATAAAACTCCAGAATTTAAAATTATCTTGGAGAAACCCTACAGCGCGGTAACACTGGGCCCACATTTCTGCAGGGCAGGCGGAGACCGGATCCGAGCACGCGTCCTTTGCATGACATGTGCTCACCCCAGTTGGCACAGTCTCTGCCTGTGCTGGCCTCACACTGGCTGTTTTACTCATGTACACTCTTGGCCTGGCTTTCGCAGGTATTTGGGTTTGGGGCCCGTGCTTTAAGATCCCTGCAGAAGATTTTCTGACCAACTCTCCTCCGGACAATGGATTCCAGCGTGGGAGCCCTTTGCCTGGATGTGGCCTGGACTCATCTCCTTTGCTCCAACTCACTCTCGCCCAGCGTTAGGTGGCCTCTCCTCCATTGGGGGTGCACATTTCTTTTGTTTGTTTTATCTTGTGCATCCTTCTCTTCTTCCTGCCTAGAGGTCCTGGAGAAGTGAGCAGACGGAACAAAGGGAGCTTCTATGGGACTGTGCCCATGGCAGCCTCCTCCTCTGTCTCAACTTCCTGGCCCATGTGGCCTCACAGGGACCTCCTGGTCCATGGAGGGCAGTGAGGGCCTGAGGACTTCAGTGTGTCCACATTCCCGCCACATCGTGATTCATACACTCATTCCTCTATACATGGACGTTTCTTCTCACTCACCCCCAAATTCATCTTTTCACTTACTCACTCAGCAGCCGTTTAGTGATCGCCTAGCACATGCCAGGCACTGTGTTACGTGCATACTTGGAGAAGAAAAAAGGCAAACAACCAACCATAACAAAATTCACCCTATGGCAGTGGGCAAGACATTTACCTTGTTGGGCTTCAGTCTCCCCATAGATATAATGACTTGATTAGAGATCATTTTGTCCTGGGTTTCTTTTATTCCGTGACTGTCTTTAGCCTTTTAAAACTTGCTATGCCACCTGCAAACTGCAATCTGCCAACAGCTTATGAATTCTAGAGAAATTGCCCTCTACTTGTGTCAGACGGAGGGTTGGAGCCAAGGGGAAGAGGAAGATAAAGAGAGAGGGAGAGTGGGAAGAGTGTCCCGGTGTGCAGCCTGGTCTGGGTGGGGGCTGGGAATGCAGGGGCGGAGGGGCCAGGAGGGCCTGCCAGATGCTCAGACCACCCTGTGAAATCTCACACCCTTCTTGCTCCCTACCAGCCCTGGCTCCAGCTCAGGCTGGATTTCAATCTGCATAATGTGTCCCATCTAGATGGGATGGGAGGGGGTGGGAGCAGGAGGGTGGGGAGGGCTGGGGAGGGGGTGTCCCAAAGGGCAGGCAGGAGGTGGTGGCCAGAGGAAGCCAGGGACAGAGGCTGGGGTGAAGGTAGGTGGCAGCCAGGGGCAGGAGGCGGGGCCAGAGGAGAGCAGGCTTGCAAACCCCAGATAACGTTCTGCCCAGCACGGCAGGAGTCAATTTGGTCCACTTGCCCAGTGACAAGAAAAAAAAAAAGTGGGCTGTGACTTAAAGATCTTAAGTCTCACCAGAGAGGGGCTGGTCTGGAGGTGGGAGGAGGGAGTGACTAGCCAAGGAGGAGACAGGGCCTCAGGAGGGTGCAAGGAAGTGTCTTAGCTGAGACTGGGGCAAGGCAGGAGCGAAGTCTGCAGGAGAGAGGCATCCTCCAGGATCTGGAGAACCCAGAGGCAGCCCCTCCTGTGTGCTGGGAAGGGCTCTGGGCACCCTCAGCCCTTCTCACCCTCTGAGGCTCAAGCCAGAAGCCCAAGGTGCTTGCTGAGTTGGTGACAGAGCCACGGAGCTGGTACCCCCGGGGCCCCCTGCCCGTCTTCACTCCCCAGCATGGAGGAAGGTGGCGATTTTGACAACTACTACGGGGCGGACAACCAGTCTGAGTGTGAGTACACGGACTGGAAGTCCTCGGGGGCCCTCATCCCCGCCATCTACATCTTGGTCTTCCTCCTGGGCACCACGGGCAACGGTCTGGTGCTCTGGACTGTGTTTCGGAGCAGCCGGGAGAAGAGGCGCTCGGCTGACATCTTCATCGCCAGCCTGGCAGTCGCCGACCTGACCTTCGTGGTGACCCTGCCCCTGTGGGCCACCTACACCTACCGGGACTACGACTGGCCCTTCGGGACCTTCTCGTGCAAGCTCAGCAGCTATCTCATCTTTGTCAACATGTACGCCAGTGTCTTCTGCCTCACCGGCCTCAGCTTTGACCGCTACCTGGCCATCGTGAGGCCAGTGGCCAACGCTCGGCTGAGGCTGCGGGTCAGCGGGGCCGTGGCCACCGCGGTGCTGTGGGTGCTGGCTGCCCTCCTGGCCATGCCCGTCATGGTGTTCCGCTCCACCGGGGACCTGGAGAACAGCACCAAGGTGCAGTGCTACATGGACTACTCCATGGTGGCCACCTCGAGCTCAGAGTGGGCCTGGGAGGTGGGCCTGGGGGTCTCGTCCACCGCCGTGGGCTTCGTGGTGCCCTTCACCATCATGCTGACCTGTTACTTCTTCATCGCCCAGACCATCGCGGGCCACTTCCGCAAGGAGCGCATCGAGGGCCTGCGCAAGCGGCGCCGGCTGCTCAGCATCATCGTGGTGCTGGTGGTGACCTTCGCCCTGTGCTGGATGCCCTACCACCTGGTGAAGACACTCTACATGCTGGGCAGCCTGCTGCACTGGCCCTGCGACTTCGACCTCTTCCTCATGAACGTCTTCCCCTACTGCACCTGCGTCAGCTACGTCAACAGCTGCCTCAACCCCTTCCTCTACGCCTTCTTCGACCCCCGCTTCCGCCAGGCCTGCACCTCCGTGCTCTGCTGGGGCCAGACCAGGTGCGGGGGCTCCTCCCACAGCAGCAGTGGGGAGAAGTCGGCCAGCTACTCTTCGGGGCACAGCCAGGGGCCCGGCCCCAACATGGGAAAGGGCGGGGAGCAGGCACACGAGAAATCCATCCCCTACAGCCAGGAGACCCTGGTGGTCGACTAGGGCTGGCATCGGGGAGAAGCCGGGTGCCCCGGGCGCTCCCAGCCTCGGCCCTTGCTCTGGAGATCAGGTAGTGTGGCTGCGCCTTCTGCCCTGCATGTCGCCCCTTCCCTGCCCGCCCCAGCCCCCTCCTCCTCTTAGTCCTTTATTCTTTCTCCGAGGTTTGTGGTTTAGTGGAAAGAGACTGAGCCCTGCAGAACTGAGCTTGCACAAGTCTCGTAACCTCGTGGAGCCTCGGTTTCTCCATTGGTATAAAATGGGGGAAAGTCATATTGGCCCTAAAATGTTGAGGTGTGAGTCCTGACTCAATAAAAGTTTGTTCCCCTCCACCCTTTTTTAGATCTCCAGCCCTCTTTTCTCTTTCCTTTCCTTTCCTTTTAGTTTTCCCTCTCTCTCTGCCACTGCTGCTCCTCATCCGATCTTCTAGCTCGGACCTTCTGGCTCAGGCGCCCTCTCACGGCGGCCCCTCTATTCTGAGGGGCCCCGAGGGTTAAGGATCCTGAGGCTTGCAGAGACTAACCCTGTTCTTCATCCTGTTTTCTGAGCGGGAGGCAGGGAAGGGCTGGAGTGGGGGTGGGCTGGCCTCAGCTGAGAATTAGTGCTCCAGTCCCTGGGGCCCGGAGCTCCAGAACTTTCCCTAAAATTGGATCAGTTCCCTGTCATTTCAAGGACTGGGGCTGGCGTGATCCCCGAAGAAAGTCCCCTTTCCTGCAGCCTCTCTGTGATGCCAACTAGATGTGCTGTCTCCAAATTTCCTCATCCTCAGATGTTTCATTCTTGCCCTACTTGCTGTGGGAGTTGGGAGGCTCCTGGGTTTTATTATGCGATTGGGGAGTTGGGAAGGAACGTGAGAGAAACAGGGGACATGGAAGGTGTCTGCACTGGGTCTGGGGGTGGCTTGGCTCCCCTGCCCACACTGTGCCTCCCAGCCCCTGCAGAACCGTGAGCCGTAGGTAGGTCTTTCCTGTCTCCTGTCTCAGCCCACCATCCCTGCCGTTTTTCTTAGGCACTGGTGGTGCTCAGTGCAGGATTCGCTGTGTTTGGGGTGGGATGCTTGTTTCTTGTCTGTGCGTATGTAAGTGTATCTAGATGGACGAGCAGGGGGCCAGGTCACGCGGATGAACCCCTCCCTCTCCTGTCTGCACCGTGTCTGCTCTGCACACGCTACCCTTGCGGGGGGACGGGATGTGCTGAAGCAATACAGAATCCACCCCCACTGGATTTGGGGGCTCCGACGGCTGGTCCGTGCCTTAAGAGAGACATCTGTGTTTGCGCCGGGCTCCCTGCAGGGAGATGGCTCCCCAGAGCAGCTGGTGCCCACGCTTGGGGACATCCTACTGAGCTGGGTCCCTGTTCCTTCTCTAGCTCCACGAGGGAAGAGGCTGGCTAAGGATCCCACAGGCCCCGTTCCCATACCTCCCCACTTTGCTTAGAGTTTGTGGGCGTTTCCCCATCACTGTCTATTGTTCCGTGATCAATAACCCTCTTCCTATAGAGACCACCTGCTTGCCATGGGGTGACAGGCACTGGGTGGGTTTTTTCTCTCCTCACCGTCAGGATTGGACCTTTTGGCTTCCGCTGGATTGGGGGGCTGGGAACAGAGACTGGAATAGCCACGGAGGGGCTGACACCATGACGTCTACACTGCCAGGGAGACCTCGAGGATGACGGGGGGCTTTTGTGAGCTGGGGCGGGGGTGTGTATTCCGGGTTTTGTTCTTGGAGGACTCTGGAGATGAAGGACAGATGTGAGTGATGGAGTCAGGAAGAGCCCAGCTTGATGTAAATAGACATCTTTGTCCTCCTGGGATGGAGCCAGCTCTGGGGAGAGCGAAGAGGAGAGGGGAAAGGGCTGCTCTCAGCCAGTCTCCGTCTCAAGCCAGCATCTTCCACAGTCACTTCCTCCGCTCAGGGCTGTCCTCCAAGCCTCCAGGCAAGGTTGAGGAGGCTTCCAGAAGGGAAGAGGATCTCTGGTGACCTGCAGAGACTTCCTGCCTGGAACTCATCGGTGGTCTGGGACCTCATCTCCTCAAGCCCGTTCTGCGGGATGTCTGTGCTATTTCTCAACCCTGTTAGTCACTGTGGTTCATCAAATAAAACTGTTGTGTGTAACTGTCGTGTCCAAAGCCTCTTCTCACAAAAGTGTCTGGGGATAAGGAAAGATTCCCCACTTTGCAAACGTTTCACTAGGAGGCAGGGTGAGCAGGGTGAGCAGGGAGCCGTGGGGGGACGCGGGAGCCGGAAGAAGGGTGTGAAGAGGGAACCGCAAACCAAGAGGGTGGCGGGAAGATGCCTAAAATAGGCCCCAGGGAGGGGAAGGGGAAGGATGGGAGTTAGGTGCAGAGAGGAAAAGGAAATAAAGGAACAGGGGCGGCTATGTGTTGTGCTCTGAAAAGCCACAGAACACACGGGCTCATGTTTTGGAGTCCAGAGCGCAGGTATGGGGAGAAACACCTGCACTTCTTCCTCTGGAGGAAGACGTGTCATTCACTCACTTCATTCATTTATGCCTTTATTCATTTACCATCTCCGATCGACTCATTCATTCATTCAGTTAGTATCACCGGGAATCCACCACTGTAGACCAGAAGGCTGAATCCCTGTTCTCCAGTCAGAACCCCTCTGGATGCTCTAGAAAATTCCCATTCCTGGGTGTCTCCCCAGACTTATGGGATCAGAATCTCCTGGACTCACCCCAGATGTTCACAATTACTCAAAGTTCCTCAGATGATTTCTGGGGAAGGCCAGGCGTGGAGAATCTCCATCCAGATGGATTCTGTCCAAATTAAAGTGGGCACAGAAGACAAGAGAGTCAGAGCCAGAGACAACCGGGCTCTGGGTGCTCATCTGTTCGGGGAGGAAAGGGCTGGCATGAGCCGCAGGGGCAACGATCAGTCCAGAGGGACTCATCATCTTCAGCGAAGATCCCTGGGTATCCACACTGCTTGCAGATGACACACACGCAGTCACCAGGGCAGAAGGAGAGAGCTCACATCTGTGGCGTTCTACCACTGCACTAAGCATTTCCCAAACACTGTCTCATTTAATCCTTGCAGCCATCCTCTGAGAGGGGTGTTTTCACCTCATTTTTCTGATAAGGATTCTGAAGCCCAGAGAAATGAGTCAGGCCCTCGACCAAGGTCACAGAACCAGCAGGTGGAGGAGCTGGGCTTGGAACCAGATAAATCTGTCCCCCTCCAAAGCCCAGAGAGCGTGGGCTCACGCTCTTGACCTCGGCATGGTGCCGTTTCCCCCAGAACACACGTGAGGCAGCACCAGGTGGCTGGGAAGGAACGTGAGATCTCATCTGCGAGGTGTCTGGCACACGTGGAGAGTGCTCCACGAGGGGGGGACGCGGTGGGAGAGGGATTGGAGAGGATGGTGGAAAATACACGAGAGAGAGATGGAGGGTGGGGAGGAGACAGACAGGGATAGAGAGAGGGAAGAGAGGGAGACAGAGGCAGAGATAGTGAGAGAGAGAGATAGAGACAGAGACTGAGAGATGGTAGAGAAAGAAACAGAGACAGAGAGAGACAGAGATAGAGAGACAGAGACTGTGAAAGGGAGAGACAGCAAAAGAGAGAGACAGTGATGAAGAGACAGAGCGAGGAGAGAAACAGAGACAGAGACAGATTGTGAAAGACAGAGACAGAGAGACAGAGAGGGGGCAGAGAGACCTAGAGACAGGGGGACAGTGAGAATGAGGACACAGGTGGGAAGAAGGAACGGGGGCTGGGAGGGAGACCGAGGACAAGGAATCTGCTCCTATTTTCCCTCTTCTGCAACACGCCAGGGAAAGCCCTTCGGGAATTTACAACTACAACAACAAGTGATAGGGGCTGTTACTGTTATATTTTTTATTTTTACAGCTGCTTTGAAAAAACCTCACCACTTCTCCTAGGAAGTTTGAGGTAAGTTATCCAAATATTGTAAGATTATAGAGCACTTAATAACTCCCTTGCCCACACACTTCTCCGATTATTCACTCATTTGTCTGTTCTGCAGACCTTATTTACTACTTATGCGCCAAGCACCATGCTGGACGTGGGGCCAAGTGGTGAGCAAGACACAGTCACATGAGCGATCCCAGCCAAGGGTGGCGAGTTCTGATAGGGGGTGTACGGGGTGTTCCGAAGGCCTGTCATGCAGACAGTGGCATGAGTCTGGGTGGGCGTCGGGGAGACCCTACAGCCTGCCGCCTGCCGGGAGCTGCTCTCTGAAGCATGGCGTGACCATTAGTGGGGAAGATGTTCTGGGCAGAGGAAGTGCCAGAGAGCACAGCCCCTCCGTGGAACTGGAAAGGGCACTGATCGTTGTTTTCACCTGTCCTTGCCCCGGCTCTGGGAGGCTGGCCAGCCAGAGGCACAGAGGAGAACTTGCCCAGGTCTCACGGCATGGATGCTGAGAAGATTGGGGGCTGGGCTTGAAATCTGGGTCTCTAGACAATTGAGGGGGCTGGGCTTTTGTTCTCGGTGACTTCCAGCTTCTCCTCTCCCTGGGCTTGAACTATCTTCCTCCAAGTTATCTGCCAGCGTTTCCTAACTAGGGGCTGGGAGTCCTGGCTTGGAGAAGGATGCTAAGGAGGGGCAGATGGAGCCCTTAGGAAGACCCCCCAAGCTCTCAGAAGCCAGATGATATCCAATGTGACTGACAGGCTCTAGATGTGGCACACCCCCCGTCTCAGCAGGTACCACTCTGCCTGCACTCCAGGGAGTTGGAAGCTGGCAGGGTCTGATCTGGCAGGTGCAGCTCTTGTCACCCATTTCCCAGATGCTTATCAAGTCACCATGAGCAATACTGGAGACAGACACAAAGATGTGGCTCAGGGAGCTTAAAATCAAGTGCACAAGAGAGAAGACTCCGGGACACTGGGCTGACTCTAGAAGTTTCAATTTATGGTTAGAATGTTAGAATATCAGAGCAATGTCCATTTATTTATTCATTCAACAAACTTTTATTCAGTGTCTACCAGGTGCCTGGGACTGTCTTAGCAGCTGGGGATACTGCTGTGAATCAGACACCATCCCTGCCTTCATGGAGCAACTTGAAAAGCCATCTAGTCTTACTTTCTCATTGATCGGATGGGTAAACTGAGGCCCATGGAGGAGGGGGAATGAGTTACCCATGGTCACATCACACAGTGGATGGCGGCAGAGGTGGGGCTAGAACTGAGGCTTCCCACTGCCAGGCAAGAGCTTATCCACGACCCCAGGCTGAGAAAGGAGAGAAGGTCTCTCACCAAGAGGATCTGCAGAGCCGGTGGAGAGAGATCAGCAATGACCCCCTAGCTGCAGAAGGGTAGGCAAAAAGGTGCTGGTGCCATCCAAATCTTTGTTAATAAATCTTTTATTTCAGAAGAATTTTAGATTTACAGAAAGATTGCTGTTACAGTACAGAGTCTCCTCCTATTTTCCACAGCCAGTTTCCTTCACTATGAGCACCTTACATTATTAGCAAGACACCCTTGTCACAATGAATGAACCACACTGATGCCTTGCACAACTGAAGTCTGATCCGGTATTTTGTTCCATGTACTTTTTAAATAAATATCTTTTTTATTTCCAAATACCAGGCACATGCTAGGTGAGAAGAGAGCAATGAATAATATGCAAGTAATTCCTACTCTTTTGGCATTAACGACCAATAATGAAGAGCAATAAGCTTCGCTGCAGGGAAAGTACAGGGTGCCATGGAGACAAACACTCATCTTTCGGCCTGCACCGCAGATGGATCACAAGACAGTGCTGATGCACTGGCTGAAAGCACAGAGTCATCCTCAACTCCGCCAGGGTTTGGGTGTTTGCCATCTCCCGCCTCCAAAGCCAACCTAGTGCGCGTTTTCTTGCCTGAATAACTGGAAACCTAGGGACACGAGACAAAGGAATATCTGTGCTCAGTGGGCATCTCACCCAATATTGTTCTGTACTTCATTATTTGTGTGGCATATCTCTTGTCTACTTGAAGCTGCTTCTTACATGGATGGTGGATAATCAGAAATGGACTCTCCAAGCCTGCTCGAAGTGCTGCACCCAGCCAGCGCCCAGGTACTTCCCGGGCCCGTGTCCGCTGAGCGCTGGAAGCAGGTCTCTAGAAGAGCCCTGATTCCATTCGATTCAGCAGCTCCGTCACAGCTCTGTGTTCTCACCCATCTCTTCTGCTCCCCAGGCAGCTCCTCTAGAGTAGGGGCTGTGTTTATGCATCTTTGTATTCCCTGTGCCTGGAATGTGGCAGGTGCTCAGAGGATGTTTGCTTAAGTAATTGAACAACTGGATAAAGAAAGTGCAGGAAGAAAGGTGAGAAAAACTGGTTTGTGTTTACAGCAAAAAAGCCCATTGCTTTTTAAAGAGCCCAGAAAGATGATGTAAAGACTGTTGTCAGAAGAGATGCACTGGGATTGAGAAGTACTAAGGTTACTAACCAATGACCCAATTAAACCAAGCAGTCTCACCTTCTAAGAGCTGCCCCTTGGGAACACAGAGCCAGAGCAAAGGACAAGCTGGACCATGTTCCGGGGGCACTTCTGATATTCTTTTAAGTAGAATTTCTCAAAACATGGCTTTGCAGTGACCTGTTCAGCGTTCATGTAAGAAACGATGTCTTCAAGTCTGTTTGGCTGGATGATGGTGTGCAAGGCTGGTTGGCTTCCTGGAGAAGATCTCACTGAGCCAACTGGAGCTGGCACTGAGTCAAACAGTTTCTGGGCATCCATGTCTGGGCGTCCACTGTTCATGGAGGAAGGACTCTCATGATGGTGGAGATGTACTGATTGAATAGAAAATAAAATTTTGGACTTCCTCCTTTATAAAAATATTCAGGGAAAACTTCTCTTCCTGTCCCTGAGAAAATCTGGGCCAGGTTTAAGGGCATGCATGAAGATTTGGCAGTCTTTTTTCTGGGTCTGGAATATGTCCATGAGGTCAAGGGGTCTTTCTGTGTCATGGGGAGGTAGCAGCCTCTGATGGTAAGAGGGGCTCGGGCTTTCCTCTAGGTGGACTGGGCCTATTCTCTTTGGCAGAGAAAGGACTTTGGTAGCAGGGAGAACAGTGACCCAGAGTCTGAGAACTGCCATCCCAACATGCCAGCATTGAAGAGAATGGATGCAATCCTTCACGCCATTATGGCTGTTAGTTGGTTTCCGGAAGCCTGGAAGCCCCTGAGTATCCTCAGGATCCAGCTGCTGCTAGCTCTGTACTGGGGGTGAGAGGGTTTCAGGGCCTCTGGATAGGGGTGGTCATCGGCTGTGCTAATAACAGGCTGTTTTTATTTTGGAAGAACAACACAGAAATTGCCAAAAAGATTGACTGAAGGTAGACATGGCAGCTTGGAGAAGGAGGTGGTTTCTACTCTGTATCAGGAGCACGGGCAGCCCAACATGCCAGCATGAGAAACATGGTATAATTGACCTGGGAGGATTGTTCCTACTACCCCTCTCACTTCACTAGTGAAGAAGGCGAGGCCCTGGGACACTGGGATATTGCTAAGCAGTGGCTGAGTTGCTTGGCTTGGTTCTCTGGATTTCCAGGCCTGTTTGTTTTTCCTGTCACCAAGTTGCCTCCTTTCTATATTGTCAGTGGCTGTGGAGGAGATACTTGTCAGAGTAGACAGGCAATCAAACGTGGTGTTGATGTGCACAACTTGTGTTAGTGATGACTTAACTTATCTTCCAGCACCGTGATGCTTGAAGGTGTCTTGACTGTCCATTCCGGTAAGCATACAGTCAGACAGATCTAATTTAAATCCTAATTCACTCTCATTTGGCTGGGTCATAGAGACCATTGCTTCCCAAAGTTTTGTGTGCAGAAGAATCACCAGGGGATGCTGTTAAAATATACACTCTGGTTCAATAGATCCAGGGAGTGTTCTTAGCATCTTGTTTCAGAAAGATCTCCAGCAACGGTGGATGCTGTTGGTCCACGGACCACATTCAGAAGAGCAAAGATCTGGGGGTACAACACTTGTCTGTCAAATGGAATAACAAAAGTAGTTTCCCCATAGGACTGTTTTTAAGGTTACATGGGGTAATGTATGCAAAGGTTTCTGACACATAAGAAGTAATCGATTTATTTTAATTTTCTTCCATTCCTCCCTTTTTGTCTCTTCTGTTACAAAGAAAAGTGACTTGAGGAACTCCTTTCCATGACAGCAGGCTTGGAGGAGCTTGGCATTTAAAAAGATGGTACAAGGACGCAGGGAATGCTCAACTCTGGGAATGTGGTGGCTGGTAATTCTTCTTGTATTTAAAATATTTTTAACTTGGTGGTAACAACAAAACAAAACTAGAAAAATTTAACAGAAGTTTGCATATAAAATTAATCTGGTTAGAAGTTTGTTGGAAAAGAAAGATCAAAAATAATATACTGCATATACAGTTTTTTAAATTTAAAATTCATGATCTTAGTAGTCTTTTGAGTCTGTGTGAGCCTCAGCTTCTCTGTCTGGGGATGTAGAAAAGGCTGCCTGATATAATTCCATGCTGGTGATCCAGAGATGCAAGTTCTATTCTCAGCACCGTCTCCAACTCAGTGAGTCCCCTGGAAATCATGCCACTTGCCTGAACCTCAGTGTCTCTGTCTGTACCATGAAGAGATTGAACAAGACTAGGACAGACACCCCTTTCCCATTGTCATGGGTGAACATTCCCATTCGATTATGGGCCTGGACCTCCGAATCCCTCTCAGTGGTGCTCTCTGGGCAATTGAAGTGACAAATGCAATCATGAGCTACTAATGGTGGAATCGGCACTAGAATTGAAGATGGGCCTTGAAGGATGACTAGGATTTTAGCAACTTGACTGTGGAATGGGCGTGGTAGGAGGCCCCAGACTGGGGAGACCTCGTGAGCAAAGGCAAGAGGGTGAGGATGGGTCTGGGTAGCTTATGTGTACGATGTATGAATAAGGGAGTGCGGGATAAAGGAGGAAGGATTAGACGGGGGACAAATTGTGATGACTCATTCATTCATTCAACAAAAGTTTATGAACATTTACTGTATGCCAGTCTCTCAGCTGGGCACTGGGATTACAACGGAGGATGAGATAGACCTGGTCCTTCCCCTGTGTAACTTAGCATGTTAGAGGGGGGAGATAGACCATACACAGGTACCAAAACAACCATATTGAATGGCCAGTTGTGGAAAACACTGTGAAGGGAATAACATGTAAGATAGAAAATAATATTAAGGACAAGTTCAGACAAGGTGCTGAGCTAAGGCTGTCTTGGAAGGTGACCTTTCTATTGACCCCTGATGGAGGATGAGAGTGAGCCCGCCCTGTGAAAGTCTGGTTGGGACAGCCCCAGACACAGGGAGCAGCGAATGTGAGACTGTGCGGCAGTCAAGGTCCCAGTGGGTTCTCCGAACCACTGTCAGTGCACCTGGAAGGCTGGTGCACAGGAGGCCAGGGAGAGGGTGGCCCGAGACACAGAAAGACAGGCAGGGGCCAGGTTACGTAGGACTTTGAAGGCCGTGGAAGAAATGTGACTTTATTCTACGTGCAATGAGAGGCCATCAGAAGAGTGACATGATCCAGTTTACATTTAAAATTATCCCTCAGGCTGCTGCATAGAGAATGAACTGAAGGTGAGTGGGGAGACCCAGAGAGACCAACTAGGAGGCGGCTTGAGAGGCCAAGATGAGGAACGAAGGTGCATCGCATTAGGGTGGTGTCCATAGAAACTGAGAGGGGAGGCAGGTTTGAGCTATTATTTTTGATGTCGAGTGAATAGGACTTCTGATGGCCTGGGTGAGGGTGAGTGGGTGGGTGAGGGGGTGAGGGAGAGAGAATTATCCAAAGTTTCTGACTTGAGTAACTTGGAAGAGGGTGGTGCCAATTAGTGAGATAGGAAAGGCTGGAGGAAGAGTAGCTTAGGGGTGTGTGTGTGTGTGTGTGTGTGTGTGTGTGAAAGACAGACAGAGAGAGAGAGATGAAGAGTTCTGTTCCCACCACAGCATACCTGAGGCATTAATGAGACATCTGAGCGAAGACGTCCAGAAGGCGGCATGACGTGCATTCTGAAGAGAGGTCTGAACTAAGGGTAGGAATCTGAGCATCAAAGAGACGGACTATGAATAATGTCACTGAGAGTCAGACAAGAGGAAATCAGAAAACCGTCCACTGGATTTGGTGACGCAGAGGTCCTTGATGACACAGGCTGGGATAGTTACAATGGGTTTTGTTGGCAGAAGACAGACTGCAGGGCACTGAAGAGCGGACAGGAAGATTGGAGAAAGTTTTGCTGGGAAGATAAGTAGAGAAAGGGACAATAGCTAGAGAAGGATGCCGGAGGAAGGGGAAGCTTTTAACAAACTGGAGATGCGAAGGCACGTGTGTGTGCTAGTGATGCTCCAAGAAAGACTGAAACTATGAGTGAGGGTTGGGAGCAGGAGCAGGCTACGAAGAGGATAATGCTTCCATGGAGAAGAGGCAATTGGAGGAGAACAGGCTTCGAGCAGGACAGAGAGGGTGGGAGCCACAGCACGTGGAAGGATCAGCCTTTGTCAGGAAGACAGAACAAGCCCTCCATGCATTAGGAAGGACACAGGAGAGGGTGGGTTAAGAAGCAGATAGGTCGGTAGACTTTGGAGGTGGGAAGACAAGGGAGTGCTGGCTTTGTGACTTCCGACTTCTAAGCGAATGATAAGATGAGGTCATCTGCCGAGCATGAGGTAGGCAAAGAAGTCTAGAAAGTTTTGAAGGAATCGAGTTTTATGTTGGGCAATGACAAACCAAAGTTCCTAGGGAAGCCTCCAGGACCGATTCTTCACTTGAGATTTGGGCCCATGAATTTAAAGCGAAATCACTTAGGCGGGTTGTGTGATTGTCCCTGGCAGCACTTAGCTGCCATGGCACAGGTGTGGGAAGGTGCCCGGCAGATGCTGGAGTTTTGCAAGGCGGTCGCGACAGAGGAGAGAGTCTCCAGGGCCCTGGGGTTGTTTGCTGGAGTAATTATAAAGAAGGACGATGGAATCTAATTGTTGTGAGGAAGGAAGCAAAGACAGGAGGTGGCTTCTGGAGGGTGGATGTGTGGCCAGATCAGTGGGGTAGAGGTCAAAATATAGGGCAAGAGAAGTGGGAGTGGGGGGGCTGGAACAAGTGAGCTGGAAGGACTGGAGGTGGAGGTCAAAAGAAAGGATTTGGAAATGGAGATTTCTGGCGAGGTCATGGTCTGTGGGGTGGCTGCTGCGTGGGTGGCTGCAATGGAGTGAGGAAAAGGATTGTTCGGGAGGAGGACATCAAAGAATGAGACCAAGTCGCTGGCTGAGTTGCACGTACACATATTGACATTTGTAGGAAGAGGGCAGTGAGCCAGGAGGTAAGGCCTGCAGTGAAGGAGGTAGGGTGACTAAGGGGGGTAAGATGACCTCATGCAGAGGAGGGCAACGGTATGAAACCCAGAGGGTACCTTTGTGCAAATTAAGAAAAAATATCCTTCCCCTGGCAGAATGCACAGCTTGCGGGGTGATGTGGGCTGGATTTTACTCACCTCTTAGGTGGGCATCCTTGGGCAGGACACAACCTGTACAGCCACACCCACGCCCGGGCACCCTCGTTGAATGACCTAGGAGTCAAAGGCGTCAGCTTTTTGCAGGAGAAAGAGCCTTAAAAAGGCAATGTGGAGTGAAGATCAACCTTCTGATTTTACAGACGGGCAAACTGAGGCCCAGAGAAGAGAGATAAATACGTTGGAAGTTGGTGGCAGAGTTGGAGCTAACCTGCTCTCCTGACTCTCAGCACTGTGACACCCCATAATGGAAGTGATGTTTTAGCAAACACGCCAAAATCGCAAATTCAAAAATATGTCCTTCAAAGTCTCTTCTGTGGGAGGTGACAGACTTCTTTCTAATGATCCTGCCATTGTTCCAACCAATTCTGGAAACTCCTTTAGAGAAATGATCTTCAGAGCCAGCTCTGAGTCACCAAGACAGCCCACTGCACTGCAGAGACTGATCTGGCATCTGGGCGGGAGCCGTCCTTTTCCTTCCTTAGTGCTGGATCTTAGACCTCAAGATGCAACCTGGGAACAAGGACTCTCATGGCCCATCTTCATTTTATTTCAGCACATATTTATTTTCTACTGAGCGTGTTCCCAGCCCATGAGACCCAGTCTAGCTGTGCGTGTGAGTGTGTGTGTGTGTGTGTGTGTGTGTGTGCGCGCGCGTGCGTGTGTAGGGGGGTGGTCAGATATTGCTGTGAGGTATGTTCAGTCTAACCAGGTTTGGTTTTGCTAGGCTGATAGGCATGAGATTTGCATTCTTTGGGCATCTTAGATGCAAACAACAGATCCTCGCCCAGCTACTTATGCAGAAAATGAATTTGTTAAAGGATATTAGGGAGCTCACAGAATCTCTAGAGAACTGGGCTTCAGGAGGGAGTTATCCTTGAATATCCAGCCTTAGTAAGGAGCTCTCTGCTTGCACCATGAAGTTCTGCCTGGGACTGGACTCCTAGAATTTCCAGTGCTGCTGCCTCTGAGAGCTTGAAGGTTCTCTGCCACTCCCCCTCCTCAGCCAGAAAACAGGCAGCTCCGGGATCCCCAGGCAGCTCTCTTTGAAAGTGAATTCTTATGCACAATGGATGATGGACCCCAGATCCTGTGCTGACACTAGTGGCAGAGGAGCCTGGGAAAGCGAGAATTCCAGCTTCTGACCGCGGTAATGAGATGGTGGGAAGATCCCCAAACATAGTGAGCTGCTTAAAAAAAGGGTGCCATAGGCAAACGCTGGCTGTAAGTCTCTTGGCTTCCTCAGACCCTCATGCCTGGAATTTGGGAAAGCCGTCCTGAGGTGCACAGTTGTGACTGAGCCTTGGTCCTTCTTGGTCCATTGGGCTTATCTTCACAAAGCGTGATCGCCAGCTCAGAGATCAGAGCACAGTTAGGCTTTTTGTACTAAAAATGTAGAGTTTCCTTTGAAATGAATGTAGTTAAAAAAGAAACAGGAAGTCGTTTCTTCAAGGTCCTGAAAATGGGAGGTTGTCAAGGTCAAAGCCAGTGAACCCATGTCCATGAAGAAAGCTGAGACATTCTATCTGCAAATGCTGTTCCTCAATGATCCGGAGTCTCTACCCTCTAGTCTCTAGAACACACAGAGATGACCCAGTGGCTCCCTGTACCTGCTGAGACGGATTCATATGACGTTTATCGAGGGCTACTAGGTGTCAGGGGCTGGGCTTAAGTCTGAGCCAAGGGGGCTGGGATGTTTCAGAGATGACAAAAATACGGACTCTGTAGAAAACTTAATCTACTGTGGGAGACAGACAGGCCATGTCTGTGTGTCAGTGAGGTATGGGGACGAGGGGAAAAGTGCCTTGGAGCCTTTTGACCCCGGGATCATATCCTGGGCCTTGTGAACTAGTTTTCTCATCTGCAAAGTGGGGAGAGTAAGACTCAGCTCACGTGGTGGTTCGAAGGAGTAAGTAGAAGGAGTAAGTCTGTGGAGTAGCCAGGGTCTGGCACATCGTAGGCACTCAGCAAGTTGTGCCCCAACCTCCACCCCCTACCTTCCCTCCACTGCATGTAGAGTGCGATGGGACCACAGAGAAGGCAGTGGTTAGTTCTGCTTGCTGGGTTCGGGGTGGACTCCTCATGATGGCAGGGGGTTCTTTAGGTGGAGGACGAGGAAGACACTTCAGCCGGTGGGGGCAGCGTGATCAAAGCCATTGACTATTGTGCTTGGCAAGTGGTGCACTGAGTGTCTGGTTGGAGGTGTGTGAGTGGGAGAGAGGGCTGGCAGGACCCGAGGCTGGAGGGGGAGTTCAGGGCCCCTTGAGCCACCAGAAGGGTCTGAATGTTCTCCTGTAAGCATGGGTGGTCAAGGGAGGGCTTCAGGTCAGAGGGCTGTTCCAGGAAGGCTGGAGCAACTGCTTTGGCTGGTGAAAGTATCTGTCTTTTATTTGGAACTGCCCTGGACTTTGGAGTTCTCCGTATCTCTGCTTTGAGAGATAAGGATGGAATGGGTGGGCTGTTTCTTGGCCTCCATTCAGTCTGGGGATATGTATGGTTGTTGAACATCTACCACTCTCAATGTACTGTTAGGTGTTTAACATAAATAATACTGAATCCTTTGAATAACTCTGTAAAGGGAGATACTATCATCTCCATTTTGCAGAAGATGAAACTGAAGCTTAGAAAATATTAGGCAATTTGCTCGAGGTCATGTAATCAGTACATAGTTGTGCCAGGATTCAAAGCCAGATTTGCCTGATTGTAAAATCTGTGCCGGTTCCCTCATGTCACACTCCTGAGTCCCACTGGATTATTGCTAACTGACATGACATTTGTGACATGAAAACTATCTATATCCCTACTATATCTATCTATTCATCATCTGTCTCTCTGACTGTCTATCCATCCACCTATCTAACAGAATGGCAGAAATTTACCTAGCATCTCACAATCTCTCGCCTTCCCTGCACCTCCCCCGCTCCAATCTCTGTGGAGTCAAGTGCATTCTCCTTTCTGGATGGGAAACTGAAATGTGGTTGACCACTGTTGGAAGCGTCTTAGAGTGAGGGTATCCTGCCTGCCATCTTAATCCTACACAGACCCAGAGCTGCTCCCATGAGAAGGAAGTTTTGGGAGCTGACTTAAAGGTTATGGTAGAGATTCCTCAAACTTTGATTTCTCCCTGAAGACCCCTTCAATCACTCAGCATTGCCAGGAATCCCTCTGTCTTTCGGTCTGTTGTGGTGTGGTGTGGTGAGATGCATACAGCTTTGGATTCACAGAGATCTCAGCTGAAATGTCAGGTCTGCCCACACCAGCAGTTGAGGTCTTGGGTGAGTTACAGAACACCTCTGAGCCACAGTTATGGACCTACTTCCAGGTTGTTGCGAGAATAAAGTGAGATGTCTGTAAAATTCTGGGCAACACAAATGCTTATCAGGCCTCTTCTTTAAACTTTTCTTTCCCGGGGTGGAAAAGTATTAAGCCATTAGATTTTGAACAATTACCCTGAGCCTTGTCTTTGAAAAACCTAATGGGGTTAGATTGTAAGTGTACTTGGCCATGGCAGAGAGGACTTGGGTGGGATTAGGGGTAGAAGAAGGGAAGAAAGAACAAAAAGGGCTTATCAGAAGCCAAGTTCAGTGGCTTTATAATTTATTCAGGATCCAGGCTCAGGTCTGCCCACGAACGCAGTAGCAGATGGACCCGAGTGGGTCCCTTTGATGCTGCCTGTGTCCATAAAAGGTAGGATGAACTCTTCATCCAGCCATAAATATGCTCTGGGCTTCAAATACAACCTTTCCTTAAAGGGCAAAATGCTCTTGGGTGGAGAGGTGACTTTATTTGGGTTTCTCTGGGGTGGGCGGCAGCTCACCGAAGGCCCCTGGAAGGAAGCAGCTCTGGTGGCTCTTGGCCAGGCCGGTGGAGATCTCTGACCTTTCTGGCCTTCAGGAACTTCTGCTTCCCTATGGGGAGGAGCAATTGGAGCTTTCCGGAAAAAAATTGGCAGTCAGTGGGAGGGCCCCAGCTGAACTGTGAGCCTTATGGGTTCTTGGGTAATTTTTGTTTGTGTTGTTTGTTTGTGACCATTAATTCTTGAGTACATCTTGAAGTCACTGAGTGACGAAGAATCATTGGATCTCATCTTCCCATTTTGCTTTATGTGACAAAGACTCAAAAAGGGCAAGTGAGGTTCCCAGGGCCAACTGGACTCTTTTCACCACCCCACACTGCTCTACAGTGCTATTTTGTGATCTAATTATTCTAGGCTTGGATGGTATTGCTGATAATAATAACAACAGCAGTAGCGAAGTTAATTGAGTTCTTTCTGAGCTAGACGCTTCCTGAGCTCGAGTATTTCATGGGCTTTACTTCATTAAATTCTAGGAGGTGTAGGTGCTGTTGTGATCAGCCCCATTTTACAGATGAGAAAACTGAGACTCAGGAGAATGAAATGACCTGCCAAACATGAAATGATAGCCAACAAAGGATAGTTGGGATTTGAATGTGGGTGGATGGGATCCAGGGCCTGAGGATTTCTCCATGACAATATTCTACTGTTGGTTGGGGGTGACTGTGTTTTACTTACCTCCTTGTCATCTGCAAGACATGGTGTATAGGAGTCAAATTGCTTAGTAAATTTTTTTTTACATGACGATGAAAATAACTTTTTTATTTTATAATTTTACTTGGATCTTGGTGCAGAGAATACACGTTAGGCACTCAAAATTGACTGGTTCAAAATTACTTTTCATGGGTAGGGACTTGGGCGAATGAGCCTCTGTGTTTACACACCAAGGACCCCCTTATGCTCAGAAATATGTGGTCTTCCAAGCAGGCTTGCTGGATGAGAACTGATTATGTCATTTACTAAAACATTAAGTGGCCACCAGAATTCCAGGTAGTCCTGTAGTGGTTGATGAGAACACTCTGGAATGCTGTTAGCCATTCCAGAGAGGGAGGCTGAGTGCTTTCTTTCACCTGTGCTGTTTTGACTTGCCCAGAAGCCACAGAACTGTTTGAAATATTACTAGTACTTGGAGAACCCCTTTGCAACCTGAATAAACTCCTAGGGGTCTGGATCTCTAAGCCGGGACTCATCAAAGTGGGAAATGAAGTGTTTTTCTCCTGTTGTCATTTATCACTTGCCCACTGTCCTTTGTCCTGAGCAGGATTGATGGCTTCTGAGGGGGTCACATGGGAAAGCCTTCGGAGGGTGTGGGGCTTCCAGCCTACAGCATCTGTAATTCTCCTGTCACCAAGCAGTTAACAGGCCAGAAGCAAGTTTTCAATCTGCGAGTCTTCAGGCCAGGGGGGCTTGAGGAGCAAAATGCTGGGGGCTGAGGGGTCCGGAGGGTGTGGCCGCTCTGGGAGGGCATCAGAAGGGCTTTTATTTGACATCCTGGGAATGGACAGAGGTTGTTCTAAGTGCAGGGCCATCTTACGGGAGCTGTGTTTTCTTAGTGGACTAAGACTAGCTTTGCTGGGGAAGGTGGGGCCGGAGAGTGTGTGCTTGTGTGTGTGAGTGTTTGTGTGTATGTCGAGAGTGTGTTTTTTTTTATTTTTTAATCTTTTTTATTTCATCATATTAGGGGGGTACAGATGTTTAGATTAAGTATGTTGCCCTTGGCCCTCGAGAGTGTGTTTGTATGTGCATGCGTACGTGGGTTTGTGTGTATGTGTGAGAGTGTTTGTATGTGAATGTGTGTGTGAGTGCTTGTGAGGGTATGTGTGAGTGTGGATGAGAGGGTGTGTGTGTGTGTGTGTGTGTGTGTGTGTGTGTGTGTGTTCCTTTAGGGCTGCCAGGCAGGGTTTGGACTTAACCCAGCAAAGCCCCTTTGAAGTGGAAATCTGAAATCTCAGTCCCTCCTTCCCCTAAACCAGATGATAGCATGAAGGGCAAGGCATTTATAAGCTATGTTCTCACTTTCACACTGTCTCTCGGTCCCAAATGGTGGCACAAACAGTGATTTTGTGAGAGACCCTCGGGGCAGCGGCAGCGAGGCCCCTCTGGTTTCCATGGAAACCATAAAGCCCACATGAAGGGGGGATTGAGAAGGAGGAGTGGGGGAGGGAGAGCCTGGAAGCCCCAGCCCGTGGGTGGGTGGGAGGCTCCAGCTCCAGACAAAGGGGAGGAACAAAGGCTTGGGGCAGGGAGGAGGGGTGTCACCCACCGATGAGATTTATTGGCCTTGTCTTGTGGCTCTCCAAATTGATTATGAAATAATGGAGCCTCAGGGCCTGGGGGAGAAACCTGAAGGGGGATTTCGAGGCTGTGTCATGGGGCCTGAGTATGATTCCAAGACCAGGATAAAGGGTCTGGGGGAAGAGTCCCTCCCCACCCCACTGCCTGCAGGATGAACTCCAGACTCCTCCCTGGACCGCCATTCGCCCTTCCAGGCTCTTTCAGTATCTGAGTCCACCAGACTTGTCCACTTTCCTGGATTTCCTCCCCGATTCTTCTTTCTCCCCAAACAAGTCCTGTCCTTTTTCAACTATCGGCTCCAGTCTCACAAAGTTTTCCCAGCCCACGTTCATTACCAAGGTCTTCAAAAGATGAATATAGTTCCCTGGGTTGCAAGTGCACATCAACATCTGATTCCCTTAATCACAGCCTGTTTGTTTTTAAAATGCGAGCTCTTTCCCTCCTGTTGGAAAGGGTGTGGGATTTGGATGAACAAAAATGCTCATCAATAATTCAGTTCCTATTATGAGTGCTTTGCATAATCTGATTTGAAGGCTTGGCTCTGCATCTATCACTTGTGAACTTGAGCAAGGACATTTCCACTCTCTGAACCTCAATTTCCTCATCTAGAAAATGGGAATTATAACAATAATCTCCATATTCTCTTCCTTGAATTGCTTTGAGGATCATAAGAGCTGGTAATCAGAGCAGTACTCTGAAACCTGGAAGATGTCCTGGTGATGTGAGTCGTTGTTGTTGTTAGTCGTTGTCACTGCACTCTGAGTGCAGGGAATGTGTCTTACTGGTTGTATGGCCTTCTCTCTGTCCTTCCCCATGCACCAGTGCTCAGCCACCACACCGGAAACACATATCAAATGTTTGTTGAATTGAACTAAAAATTGGTAGAGAAAATGGTTCTGGGAGGGTTGGCTGAGTCCAGGTGGGGAATCCAGTCCGTAGTGTGTGGCTCACTGGGACTTGGGGATTGTTAGAGTATTTGGGGGATTTTCTTAGGTTAACAAGTCCATGGCCTAGGAAACTGCAATTATTAAGAAGAAATTTAGGAAAAAGGCAAGGTGAAGATTAAGAAATTCTAGAAAATAGGATTAGGGAAGCTCAGACTTTAAGCTATAGTTGACCCTTCAACAATGTAAGAGTTAGAGATGCTGACTCCCTACATAGTCAAAAATCCACATAGAACTTTTGACTCCTCCCAAAACTTAGCTACTAATAGCCTGCTGTTGATCAGAAGCCTTACTGATGGCATGCATAGGCAATTAACACATATTTTGTATGTTATGTGTATCACATACTGTGTTACAATACAGTAAGCTAGAGAAAAGAAAATGGTATTAAGAAAATCATAAGGAAAGAGAATAGATTTAGTATTTGTTTGGTAGAAATGGATCATCAGATCCACTTCATCCTGGTCGTCTTCAGGTTGAGTAGCTGAGGAGGAGGAGAGGTTGGTCGTGCTGTCTCAGAGGTGGCCGAGGAGGAAGAGGTGGAGGAGGTGGAAGGAGAGGCAGGCACATTCCATGTAACTTTTATCGAGAAACCTCCATGTGTTAGCGGACCCACGACGTTCAAACCCATGCTGTTCAAGGGTGCATTGTACTTGGGAACCTGCTGCCTGCCAGCCACTTTCATGTATTAATCATTATTATCATCTGCTTTATTTTCACAACCATCTCGTCGAGTGGGTGTTACTATCCCCATGTTAGGGGGTGCAGCGACTAGGCTCAGAGGCTGGCCTTGCCCTGACCCAGGACTTCCTCTGCGGCTCCGCATTACCTCCCTGACCCTGGACCCAGGTCGTGAGGTCCCATCACCCTAATGGAGCTAAAGTAAGACGACCCCTTAAAAGCCCCTCTGAGTGCTCCTGAGGAGAGAAAACCAATAGGCGTGGTGACTGCAAGAAAACATTTGGTTGGAAATCACAGCTTGTCATCAGGAGCCAGCTTGCACCAGGGAGAAGAAACCCAACAGAGCTTCCTGTGTTGTTGCCCGGGTGGTCTGTTCCCTGCGCTCCTGCCTGCCTGTCTGTCCACTGAACTCGTAAACATCCATCGTCACAGGGCATCACAGGTGGGGTGACAGCGAGGGGCGGGGAACAGCAGGGGAGGGGAAAGTCAACTGGCCATCAGCCACCGCTGGCCTCCCTGGGCTCCTCCCCCAGGGCCTCAAGGTTTCCAGGGGCAGGGGTGAGTCTGATTAAGAGCCGCCTGTCAGGACATGCCCACCAGCTGCTGGGTGACCTCAGGGGCCATTTAATGTCCAGCAACACAATGTCAGTCACAACCTTTGCCCTGTCTGGAGGATGGAGTTTATTCCAAAGAGGAAAACATCTTTAAAATAGAAGCTGGCCTCCTCAGCCTGCCCCCTGGCTTTTCCTGCAACTTCAAGGCTCTTGTTGGAGGCCTGGAGATGGGTGTTTTCCTTTTTTAGTTGAGCCAAGAGAGGGGCCAGATGGGAAATTTACCAAATGGAAAGACCACCGGGACCAACTGCTGTCTTGGAGCCCACGAAAACATTTTGATTTCCAAGGAAATGTCTCAGAGAGCTCCCCAACCCTTTTATGAAGTGGGGAGGGCCCCTCTTATTTTCATTTGTCAGTCTCTGCTTGTTATCCAGAGGGGCAGGCTGCACTTTCAGGTCTAGTGCAGATATGGGGCATTTCCATCGTTGTGCAAAGTTCTTTTAGATAGCACTGGCCTAAGAGCAGTGGTTCTCCACCCTGGCTACGTGTGGGCATCACCTGGAAGCTTATGAAAGGTCCTGATGCCTGGCTGGGCTCACCCCCCAGGATCTACGTCAGTGGGTCTCGGGTGGACTCTAGCATCGGGATTTTTCAAAAGTACCCCCATGTGATTCTAATGTGCATCCAGCACTGGTTCACCGAGTCCCAAACTTTTTTCATTATAAGAATAAGGAGCATGTGAGGTGCCTAGAAAAAATATAGATTCCTAGGAACCTTCCCTAAGGATTCTGACTTAGCAGGTATGGGGCAGATCTCAGGAATCTGCTTTTATTAAGCACATCAAATAATTCTTACGGTCAAGCAAAATTGGGAAGAATTGATGTAGCCTGGAGACAGGAAGAACCAGGCACCTGTTTGGCCAGGCATGTGCTGGGGCTGGGGCCACAGGCTCTAATGGCCACAGCGGTCCTACAAGGTGAGTTTTATGTATAATTATGTCACAGGTAAGGAAAATGGAAATTTAAGAAAGGTGAAGTCCTTGCCGCAAGCCGCTCAGCCAGTAAGCGATGGTGCTAGTCTTTGGACCTGGTCTGAGTATTTAAGAAAGTAGGCTGTGGAGTTGTTTGGGGGTTCAAATCAGACCACTAGGAGTGTGAGCTTGGGCAAGCCACTAAACCTGTCTGAGTTGATCTCCTTCTTTGTAAAGTGGGAATCGTAACAGTCCCCTCCTTGTAGGGATGCCGTAGTGACTGGTCGAGGTAATGTGGGTAAAGGGCTTTCTACGGCTTTGCAGGCATCAGATAAGTGGTCCAGAAAACTTAGCTCTGGTGGTAACAAAAAGAATGCCACTGCGGCAGATCTATTCCTCCCATCCCATCTTTATTCCAAGAGCATCTTTTGTCTGTCTTGCTGTTTTACTCTGCGGTGGGAGGTGGTGGTTCTGCTCCTTCAGGGGTGTGATTCTAGTTGCTGGGTGTGAGAATCTGGAAGGTTCTTGCTGCTGACCAAGTTGGCCCAGTCTGCCTCTTCACCCTGTCTGCCGAGCCACAGGACTGCAAACACAACTTCAGCTGAACAATGAAAGCAGCAATAGAAATGATAACAACGATACTTTGTAACGAAGTAGCAGCTGCCATTTAGGTACTGAGGGCTTGAATGCCAGGCACTAGGCTAAGTGCTTTATGTATCAACGTGTTTAATCTTTTCAGTAAACCTATGAGGCAGATACTGTATGTTTCATTTCATAAGGCACTTTCTTGCACATGGAATCATCGGATTTACATGATACACCCTGCGTGGTGAGGGCAGTAATCCCTGATTGACAGATTAGGAAAATGAGTTCCCTAGAAGGGTTGATACACCAGGATTACCCAGCTGGTACTAACTGAGCTGGGCTTCCAAGAAACCATGGTCGTTTGGCTGCTACATTTCTGCTCTGTCCAATAAAACATCACCCAAGAGAAATCCAACTTGTTATTATTTCCAGTTTTTGATTATCTTCACCCTTCTTCTGCCTAGTCCCAGGAAGGATGAGGAGCCGACTGCCTCTCTCCTTCAGGGGTAGCAGTGCTTGGATTTGGCTCAGGTCTGGGCAAACACAAAATGGGAGTTATGTCACTATTCCATTTTCGTTTCAGTTCTTTCCCAGGGATGAGGGAAGATCCTGTGACCTCTAGATTCCCTTTAGGGAAATGCTGGCTCCTGGGAAGGCCTTTTCCCCCTGGTTCACTGCAGTGTTCCACTTACACAGAAGGAAAACTAGCTCATGGCAGTAGGAAGGTGGTGAAAGGGGGTTTGTGTGTTGGAATTGCTGTTCGGTTTCCTTCTTGCTGTGTGACCTAGGGCACATCATTTAACCTCTCTGAGCCCCAGCTTGCTCTACTGTAAAATGGAGACTAATAATAGCATTTATCTTACGTAAGTGCTATGAGGGTTGAATTAGCTAATGGCCATCGATGCCCAGATGCACAAAGGCACTCAGATGGGAACCGTTGCCATCTGTGATCAGAAGCACCAGCCAGCCAGGTAGAGAAGCAGAGGAAGGAAGGGGAGCTGTCGTGTGCCACCTGGAGTTGCCCCAAGGCCCAACTCTCGGCAGGATGGAAGGACGGAGGAAAAGGGGGGTTGGTCCTGGAGAAAGGACAGGGGCCCTTTAATGAGCTCAGGAAAGCCCATCTCCTGACAATAACAGCCCGGCGCTCTGCAATAACATCCTGCCAGAAGGGGCAGCGACAGGATATGTGCTGGGGTGGGAGCGTGTGGCAGCCCCACCGTCCGCCCGCCTGCCCACAGGGCCCTTAGCCCTAAGGAGGCACAGGAAGTCCCAGCCGGTGATCAGAGGGAGATGAAGACTTCCCCATCCGCATGCATCCTGGACTGATACAGAGACTGGAATACTGGCTCTCCAGGGCAGACACTCCTGTGGGGCAGAGTGTTAGTGTCTTCTTCACGAGCTGCTCCAGCTCTAGCACGGCACCTGCTGCCTGCTGGCTCCAGCACAGCGGCCTCTGTGGTTCCACCGAGTCAAGGAGCAGGACATGTGGAGGAAAGTGGTCCCCATCTGTTCATCAAAAAAATCCCATAACATTTGTTGACCATCCTCTGAGTGCTGACGACAGCTTGCCTGTGGAAATGCCATGGTGGTGGAGAGAGAGACTGTCCCAGCCACAGGGCAGTTCATGGCGGTGGTGGGGTGTGGAGAGGTGACGATGAGCAAACACAGCGAGCTGAATGGAAACCCGAGGTCCAGGGTGCTTCGGAGGTTGTGTGGGGGGTGGAGGAGGAAGACCAGCATTCAGCTGAAGGATGAGCAGGATTTGGCCGAGTGATGAGGTCGGAGCAGCCCTGAGGGGGATGGCGAGATGAGAGAGTGGCGGGGAGTGCTGAGCGAGGGGCTGCGGCCGGAGAGAAAGCCGGGCACCAGGGGCGTGGAGGCCACGAAGGCTGGACCTCGTCTCAAGGGTAGTGTGAGCCACTGAAGCCTTTCAAGCAGGGAAGTGAGTTGATCCCATCTGTGGTCTGAACCTTGACCTGCTCCTTCCCATCAGTGGACAAATCTTCCCAGGGACCTGCGCTGTTCTCAAGCTTGGAAGAGACCCCAGGAGCTTCTTGCCAGGGCCAGAGTCCAGTGAAGTAGAGTGGAGAGATCCGTGTGGGACCCAGGGAAGCAGGGTTCAGACCCTGGCCAAATACATATTTTATGATCCAAACTTAAGATATTTCTCTGTCCTCAAGAAGCTATGGTCTGGGGTTGTGTGGCCAAATGAGATAGCCTGCTTAGTAAACGCTGGTTGACTCTTAGAAAGCATTTATTGGAGGTAAGGAGTGGGGCAGGGACCATAACTCTTCATATCCTGGAAGTGGGATTTTCCGTGTGCAGAGAAGGGAGGAGTGATGCCATGCACTCACCTCCCGCTGGAACCGAGGCTGGATCCTTCATTAATCTCAGTATTGAGTAGGGTTAGCCTCTTCAGCTGGGGGGCAGGGGCTACAACAGCCCACATCTGCTGCCCCTGTGGGAGAGTCCAGGGATCTTACTCTTGTGACCCTCCTTACAAAGGGATGATTAGCCATCACCAGAGAGTCGTTGGAGGCCCTGGTCCCTAGAGTCATAGTCATAGGCAGAGAGGCAATGGAGAAGGATGTCAACTTGAAGTAGGAGACTTAAGTTATGCCCTTGGCTCTGCCAGTGAGTGACATGTTGTGTGACCTTGGGGGATACGTCATTCTTCCTCTTGGGACTTAATTTCCTCATCTAGAAACTGACAGAGTTTCCCCAAGTGATAGTTGTGTTCTAGGCACTGAGTGATGGTGATATAAAATGAAAAACACTAGGTCACTTCCCTCAGGCAGCCTTCAGGTTGGTGGGGGGAGACAGATTTGGAAATACATTCTCTCAGTGTAGAGAATGCTAAAAGGATGGCCAGACATTGGGCCCTTAGTCAAGTAAAGGAGGTGCAGGAAGACTTCATGGAGGAGGAGGCTATATTACAGACTTCAGTGATCAGTGCAATTCAGTTGGTGAGAGCGTAGAGGAAAGGGCACTTTAGACATTTGCAAAGAAGAATCCATCTAGTCATCTGGACTTTCCATGCCATGAACTCTGGCTCCCCTCCTAGTCTAGTGCTCTGGAGCCATTCCTCTGTGCTGCCTGCTCACTGGGAGGTCAGCCAGCTCGCAAGGTCTCTGGGGTGGACTTCTGAGCACCTTCTGCCGGAATGAACTCTGAGCACAGCCCACAGTTGACTTTATGTCACAAGCTTGCCTTGGGCAGAGTTTTCCAACAGTCAGCAGGATGTCTCCTTGGGAGCCTCAAAGACTGAGATCAGACTTAGATTAGCCCTGGTCTCTGCCAGGGTTTGCTGGAAGAGATGCCATCCTCTCCTCAGGGGTTTCCTAAGGGCAGAACATCCAGCTCCAGCTCCAGCTCTGCTCATCTTGGGAATATTTATTGAATGTAGATTATGGGGGTGAGTAGAAATGAGAGAAAACAATGTCATCGCTGCACACAGCTTAGAAACTGATAGGAATGCTCTGGAGGAAAGGCGATGGTCTTATGGGAGAGTCTAACCAGGGAACTGAGCTCGCCTGGCGATTTGCCCAGAGGATCCCTGAGCAGAGATGCTTGAAGGGAAGAAATTGACTAAAGAATGGGGTGAGATACAGAGGGATGAAGACAGATCAGCATTCTAGACAAGGAACAAAGACTGGGGCTAGGAGCCTTGTCCATGGAAGAGGTGAAAGAATGCCAGGTGGCTGGTGTGCAGGTGTGTGATATGGGAATAGCACCGTGAGTCCTGCAGGTTGCACCAAGGGTTTTGTTCTTTGCCCTAAAAGCGATGGGAACTCATACCAGCAGGGGGCTAATATGATCAGAAGTACGTTTTGAAAAGCAACATCACCCTGGGGAATGGATAGGGGAGGAAGTGGTGGATGTTTGGGCCAGTCAGGAGGCCATTGCAGGGGTCCGGGTGGGAGATCAGGGTGGCCTGAATTAGCCCGAGACAATGGAGATGCTGAGATGGAGTGAGTTTTGAAAGTGACAGGTTATGGTTATTGAGTGCATGTGGGTGATCAGGCAGAGGATGTGTCAAGGGTGCCTTCTGGTTTCCGAGATGACAGAACTGTGGAGGACTGAGAGATGACCCAGTCCACCCCCCCATCCTAACTATACAAGGACACTGAGGCTCAGAAATAGGGAGGGACTTTCCCACACTGGCAGAGCAGGGCCGGTATTAGAGCCAAATCCTGTCTGTGTTCATCCTGTTCTTTTACAGTAGGATCCTGGAGTCATAAAGTGTCAGGGCCAGAGGTAACCTCAGAAATCAAATTCTCTAATTCTTACATTTTATAGATAAGGAAACTGAAGCCCCCAAGGCTTTAGGGGCCAAAGGCCACCCAAGGAGTTAATTAATTGATCAGTTGAATGGCCTGAGCATATATAAACATGGCTCTGTTGACCCCTAGAGAGTGGGACATGTGTTTGTTCAGGAGGGAGATAACTTGGCAGAGGTCCCTCCAGATGCTTTCCCAAGCATCCTTGCGCCTGCTGGCTCCTCTCTGAGCTGGCTGTCTGGGGTTAGGGAATCCAGATGTCTGGGACCACAGAAGCCGGATGGATTTTCCCATGTCATGGGTTCCCAGTGTTTGGGCTCAATACATCGGCAGTCACGGGAGGGGTGGGTGGGAGGCAGAGAAGGAATGCCAAGCTGTTCTTTCTGCAAGTTCCCCAGCTGCCGAGTTTAGGGAAAGGGCTGATTTCCTTTGATGGCCTGAAGGTCCCCCTTCCAGTTGGGCAGAGCCCTGCAGCTAAAGCCAGACCTTACCAGACACTACCTTATGCCTAAAGGCAGGGACTGGGCTCTTTACAATCAAATGTTGTGACGGGATCTGACAGATGTTATCAAATTCTGTGCTGCTTCCAGATGTAAGAGGTCATTGGGGAGATGTGTTTGTGTGGAAGCCAAAATCTTGGAATTTTCATTTTTTGAGAAAAACAGGCAGAATATTTGAAATTGGGATTGAGTTAGGAAATTCCAGAACATGTTTTTTCGGTAGCTGTCTGAGTAGCTCATTGTCAGGGTGACCTGACCTGGTCCCTGGGGAATCCTACAGAGGCCTAGCTCTCTGCAGCTGCCCCCTTGAGACTATAGGGACATTCAGGGAAGGGGGAAGATGGCACCAGCTTTCGTGGAGGCTCAGGGGGTCAGGAAGATGGAGGCACATGGAAAAGCACAGTCTTTGGAATCATAAATCCCTGGGGTGGGCTTGGGGAGGTGCAGTTGTGCCCTGGCTCTGCCACTGACTGCCTGTGTGACATTGGGTTAGGTGTTCACCTCTCTGAACCTCACTTTTTTGTGTTATTAAGGGGGAATGAGGATCCCTATTTCACAGCGTCATAGCAAGTCTGAAATGAGATCCTTGAAGAAAAGCACTTAACATATTGCCTAACATTGAAAAAAAGTGTTCAGAAAATTTAAAGTGTTTTTATTTCTTGCTCCAGGACCCTGAAATCAACCTAGACTGAGCCAGATTGATTCCGATCAATGGAACCTTCCTCTTCGGCTCTGGGCACTCCTGGGTGCCTCTTGGGGTTCACTGTCATGGCAACGGGTCGGATGAGTGGTGTGGAAGCTGGTCTGGGGAGGCTGAGCAGCCAGAACGCTGCCTGGCCTGCTGGCGCCACAACCAGTGAGGGCGGCTGTCTGATTAATAGCTGGCGGATCCCACTGGCCTCATCTCAGGCCACCCTGGGCGAAGCTTCTTGTCCAAGAAGGGATGGAGCCTCACTCCCTGGGCTGTGCCGGGATCCCGGTCAGTGGGCACAGTTACAGGTGCCGAGGAGTCTTAGAGCTGCCCAAGCTACATGCCAGAGCCGAAAGGGACCCTGGAGATTAGGTATTCCAGTCCCTTCTCTCTATGGCTGAATAAACAATGGGTGTAATGAATGCCTACAGTGTGCCCAACGCAGTATGAAGTTCTTTCCCCCAGGTTCATTTCTACAACAACCCTGTGGAATGAGCACAATTTTACCCATCGGGGAGGTGGAATTCAGGTCCCAGGACACACAACTAGTATTTGCACCCAGAACTTGCCTGTTCCTACGTTCTTTTTGCCATCTCACTGTACTTCTAGTTTGTCCAATTCCCAGGAACTTGCCTGTTGTGTTTCCAGTGCCTCATACATATTATTAATTCAGTAAAAAATTCTTGAATAAATAATTGCTGTGGATAATCTTGACACCATTTTTGCAGGTATGATCCTGAAGATGAGCCAGGGAGGTGCGTGTGTTGTGGGGGTTGGGGTGGGGTACTTCTATCAGACTCTAAATATGGGAAAGGGAGGCCTAAGACCCTGAAGATCCAGAATCCCCACTGGACATCCCGGCCCCTCCACCACAGACCATTCTGCCAAAAGTACCCTTTGTCCCAGACATGCTGGGGTCTTTTGTGGACATCTGTCTTCCTTCCCGCTGTGCCTTCTCTCCCACTTCCTCCCTCCCCCACCTGGAATGCCTCTGTTTCCATCTTTATCAAGGAGCCCACGCTCATTTTCAAGTTTCAGATATCCCCTTCTCCACGAAGTTCTCCTTGATGCCTTTGAGAGAATTTGATCTTTCCCTTCTCTAAATTTTCCTTGTACTTGTGGATCTCCTTCTTATGCCTCAATTGCATTCTGCCATTCTGCATTGTAACATACCTTCTTTTTTTTTTTAATTTCAGAATATTATGGGGGTACAAATGTTAGGTTACATGTATTGCTTTTGCATGGCTGGAGTCAGAGCTACAAGCATGTCCATCCCCCAGACAGTGTGCACTGCACACATTAGGTGTGAATATACCCGTCCCCCACCACCTGCCAGACACCTGATGAATGTTACTACTATATGTGTGCGTAAGTGTTGATCAGTTAGTACCAATTTGATGGTGAGTACATGTGGTGCTTGTTTTTCCATTCTTGTGATACTTCACTTAGGAGAATGGGCTCCAGCTCCATCCAGGATAATACAAAAGGTGCTAGATCACCATTGTTTTTTGTGGCTGAGTAGAACTCCATGGTATACATATACCACATTTTATTAATCCATTTATGGATTGATGGGCACTTGGGTTGTTTCCACATCTTTGAAATTGTAAATTGTGCTGCTATAAACATTTGAGTGCAGATGTCTTTATTATAGAATGTCTTTTTTTCCTTTGGGTAAATACCTAGTAGTGGGATTGCTGGATCAAATGGTAGTTCTACTTTTAGTTCTTTGAGGTATCTCCGTATTACTTTCCATAGAGGTTGTACTAGTTTGCAGTCCCTATAACACGCCTTCCTGTGACTGCACAATTCCTTCCCTATTAGACCATGAGCAACTAGAGAGCCCTGACCCTGTTTCATCCTGGCGTCATCTGGGGCATCTAGCACACTGGCACACACAACGGTTGCAATGAGTTGAGTGGAACTGACTCGGAGCAGAGTACCAACACACTGGTGTTTGGCTGGATTAGTCAAGGAGTAGGGCCAGAAGTAGGCTGAGGTGAGCTGTGGGTCTCTACCTGCTTCCCCTCCCCACAGTGTAGGCTGCACACAACCCTCTTCAGGGACTTCTCTGACCTCTCCTGACCTTCTCCAGAGCTGTTTTCTCATTCTCTTGGATTGGGCTGAGAAAAACAGGAAGAATCATTAAGAGGCAGAGCCTTCCGAGCCAGCAAAATTACTACTGATTCTTTTTACAGACACCAAAAGCTTTGTTTGTGCGTTGTGACAAAGAGCGGGCTTTTCCTGCTGGCCTCCGGAGAAGCCTCTACCAACCTCCTGGATCCATCCCAGGCACAACGCCCAGCCCCCTTCCATAGTTACAGTCTCTATTGTTTTCCATACTCAACAAAAGTAGACTTGGAGGACCCCTCAGTAGTATCCAGAACCTCACCCTGAGAGATCATCCGACCCTTTGCTACTCAAAGTGTGGTCCACGGACCAGCGATGCCGGAGGCTTGTCAGAAATGCAACTTCCAGACCTTCCCAGCCTACTGATTCAGAATCTGCACCTTAACAAGGTCCCCATGGAATTGTTATGCATGTTAAAAGTTTGAGAAGTGCTGCTGTAACCCATTAAAAAAATTTTTTTTAATAAGAGATGTAATATAAACTTCTGAGAGTTGTTGATTTGTTAACTAGGGGCGAGATTAATTTGGCTTAACAAACATTTGTCGGAAACCTGCTAGCTACCCAGACCTATGCTAGGCACCGTGGATGAAACGTGAAGCAGGGATCTCTGGTCTCTTTGGTCTTCAGTGATTCTTCCTGTACCTACACATTGCCTTGCCTCACACCAGGGCCTGGGCATGTGTTCATTGAGGGAGTACGTCTCTTGAATTCCAGCCTAGGGCTTCTTCCACTCCAGCTGCCTTCTATAATCACCAGCCTCCTGGAGTGACTGGTAGCACTTTCAGACAGAAATAAATAAGTTCTTTAAGGAGGAATTTAGAGAGTGGGCTGCATCCTTGGTTTTGCCAACTCTGGGCAGCAGAATCCCAAGACTCTAACAATGAGGTAGAGCTTACGCAAGCCAGGAACCCATATGTCACAAGTGGTAGAGGGAGAAGGTAGCTACTGAAACAAGGAATGCTTTCCAGTGGACCATACATCTTTGAGGAAGCAATACAGGGTATGTAACAGGTCTAAAGACCAGTGCTCTGCTCCACTATGCAAAGGTCTAGTGATAGTTCTCTCTGTGGACGAGTATTCTGTTCCGTCCAGGCTGCACTGACTCCTGGGTGTTCCATGTTGCTCTTATCCTCTAAGATCTCTGTTGGATTGTCTCTTTTTTCCTTGAAGAGCTTTATTCTTGATTCAACATTATCTTAAAGTAACCTTTAGAAACCACTTCTATTTCTACGGAAAGCTTATCTTCTCCCATATCTACTCATCAGAACGGTGACGGCAGCACGGCTGCGCTCCTCTCCGTCATTCATGCTCCGTGTCTGCGTCCGGGCCTCCCTTGGCTGCCACATTATTTCTGGGAGCTCAATATTCTTCCCCTACTGTGGGAGTGTTAAACCTCATTGCATGGAAGAAGTCACCACTACTTTGTGTCTGAAATGAAAATGACTTTTCCTTTGGGGGAAAAATGCCCGCTGTGATACATTTCTCTATAGCAATGCTTATTTTGCATTAGTAACTTGGGATGTTACTGGTAGGACCTGTAAGAGATGGGTTGTGATCGTCTCCTCTTTATTAATTTTTATTGTCCTTGTCAAATCTTTTAATAATCAAATCTTTACAATATTGTGTACTGGAGTTTCCTAAAGCAAAGGAAAGTAATACTAATTTCCAGGGGCATTATTCTTGGAAAATTAGAAGCAAAAACTAGGGATTTTCCCTATTTTTCTCATTGGCCAATTCAATTGCATCTAGAATAAGTATATTCTTCTTACTAACACAAAAAGTAGCTAATTTTTGGTTGATTTCTTAAAATGTGCTAGGCACTATCATAAGCTCATTAATTGGGATTACATCACTGAATTACTCACACAATGCTATGAGATAGGTGGTATCCCCATGGATCTTGAGATACTGAGTGACTTATTTAGCTGGTAAATGGTAATGGCTGGAGTTGAACTTGGCTGGTTGAATTCCAGAGCATGGGTAGTTACTTTCTATGCAGCTTGCTTCTGGGATGGGATGGTGACTTGGGGCTTCAGCATTATGTTGCTGACACATTTTTGTCCCCAGTAAGTCTTTTCTTATAGGTTAGTGTTCCAGTTATGCATTGTTGCATAACAAATAGCCCCAAACACATAGGCTTAAAACAATGAATTTTCACCACTGTAGCCTAGCTGGACAGTTGTTTTGCTGGTCTTGCTTGGGGTCTCCCATGGGGATGCAGTCAGAAGGTGGCTGGGGCTGGAGTGTTCAAGATACATCTGTTAGTATGTCTGGTGCCTTCAGGGGATGGCTAGAAAGATGGGTCAGCTGGTGTGCTGGAAGGGCTGAGCCTCTTTCTCTCCACCTGGTCTCTCTGTGTGGATTCTCTGTCACTCTCTCTGATTGGACTTAATCCATGGTAGCTCAGGGCTAGAAAGCAGAAGCTACCAGACCCTTTTAAGGATCAGGTCTGGAACTGGCACTGCATTACTTCTGCTATATTTTTTTGGTTAAATCAAGTCACAGAGCCAGCCCAGATTCAACGTGGGAGTGGACTGCTCAAGGACGTGAATACTGGAGGCATGGTTCACTTGCTTCCAGGTTCGTAGAAAGCCTTCAGTGCTTGCCAGTGTGATCTACTTGGTGTCTGATCGTGGTTTAGCACACTGGGACTAGAGGAAAGCTGTGGATTAAAACGCTGGCTATGTCATATTTCCATTCAATGACGTTAGATAAGTTTCTTAAACATCTCTCGGCTTCTAGTTCTTTCCCTGTAAAAGAAAGATGGTAGTATAACTGTTACTATCACTAACCGAATATCACTTTGTGCCAGATACTGTTCTAAGCACTTCATACCATGAACTCATTTAATCTTCTCAGAGGTCCTATGAAGTAGCTGCCAGTATCCTCAGAGATTTACTTGGCAGAGAAAACTCAGACACAAAGCGATGATGTCAGCTGCCCAAGATGGCAGTGCTGGGATCTGAAGACAGGCAGTGCGGTTCCCTAGTCCAAGCTTTTAATCAAACTCTGTTTCTCAATGATGGCTACCTCCCAGGAAGGTGGTGAGACATCAGTGAGATATTGTAAGTAAGGTGCTTAGGGCCACGTGCAGTGGCTCATGCCTGTAATCATAGCACTCTGGGAGGCCGAGGCAGGAGGATCGCTTGAGGTCAGGAGTTCAAGACCAGCCTGAGCAAGAGCGAGACCCCATCTCTACTAAAAATAGAAAAATTAGCTGGGCATGGTGGTGTGTGCCTGGAGTTCCAGCCACTTGGGAGGCTGAGGCAGGAGGATCACTTGAGCCCAGGAGTTTGAGGTTGCTGTGAGCTGGGCTGATGCCACTGCACTCTAGCCCAGGCAACAGAGTGAGACTCTGTTTCAAAAAAAAAAAGAAAAGTGTAAGGCATTTAGTGCAGCATGTGGAGCATTGTTGATGCACAGTGATCACAGTGGTTTTGGATACGCACAGCCTTAGCGTCATCCTGAGAGGTCCCGCTCGTCACCGTCACCTTTCATTCCTTGGCTAAGATGAGTACAAGCTGTTTGCTCCCTTTTTTCATTATGTGATTCTATGCAATATTCCCATTTCAAATACATTTGGGCCCATCTCAAATATAATTTGTTTCCTGGGCTTGCTTCCTGTGCACAGTCAAGGGAGTCTAATACTTTCCTTCCAGGGAGACAACTTTAGGCTGCAGCTCTGCTCGAGTACATCACTGCGGATACAAATCTATCTCCACTGAGAATGCTGCTGATTATTTCGCTTGGGCTCCAGTTCCTGAAGCCCCACCGTTCTGTTTGAGACCCACTGGGACACTCAGAATGACGTTGCCAACTATAAACCAACACTGCATGTTCAGATTTTTCTACCCCCGTCTTTGGGCCCTTGGGTTTGAGCTGTTTCCTGACATTATGAATCTGTTTGTATATCTGTTTCCTCTCTCCCTCTCAACTTACTCACCAGGGTTTTCTGACTTACTGATTGTTGACTGTCTTTTCATATTCCTTTTTTTTTTTTTTTATAGAATTAAGACAGTCTTTCCGCTGCTGGGCCTGGCTGAACATAGCTGCAGCTGAAGAGTAAAAAAAAAAAATAGAAGTTATCCTTGTTTTTTTTTGTCTTCTCTCCCATATCCAAAGCATCAGCAAGTCCCATTGTCTCTGCCTTCAACATTTATCCTCAGATTGTCCCCCACCACCAACACTGGTAGCCCTTTAGAATGTCTTTCTCCTGGGCTCATGCAGAAGGCCCCTCCCTGCTGTTCCAGCTTGTATTCTTTCCCACCTTTTGAACATTTTCCATACAGTACCTAGAATGTTCTTGCAAAAATATCATCAGATCATGTCATTCCCCTGCTGAAACCCCTCCAGCGTTTTCCCCTTGCATTGACACCAAGTGTGAAGTCTGAGCAGGACTCACGGTGACCTACTTGGTCTGGGGCCACTTCTTTAATCTCACCCCCCGCCCAACCCTCTTCCTGCTGTATTTTCCTCGTAGCACTTGTCACTACCTGGAATTATTTATTTTCCTTGTTTATTGTCTGATCTGTTGCCATGCCTCACCCTCTCACCGCCATTCCTGTATAGAAAGGCACCAAGGGGAAGGAAGCTTAGCTTGTTCTTTGCCATATACCCAGCACCTGAAGTACGTGTCGAGCACATGGGGTGTGTGATCAATATTTTTGAATGAGTGGAGACAAAAACTGGTTCTTTATGTGGGAGTCTAACTCTTTGCCAGGTAGTCTTCCTATAACAACCATTTCCACAGCTTTGGCTTTTAATTTACACATATTGGGACTTCTTTTGAATACCAGCTTGGCTACAGGAATGGAACCTTCAATTTTATAAAAATCAGCCATATTATTATATGTTTTCTAGAACTTTATGCAGTGTACTCTGGAATGATTCCATGAACTAAATGTAAAGTTGGAGACAGGGGTGGGGAGAGACATGTGATAATGTTCTTTTTCTTATAATCCTGCCATAGCGGTGTCTTTATTTCTGTATGACCTCTGCCTTCCATGTCGAGGGGGTTAGGGCTAGTGAGCAGCAATACAGTACAGCCAGCATCGTCTCCTCAGGTAGCCTCGTAACTACCACGTGTGAGCAGTAGCTCTTTCCCACCCATCTGGCAGATGTATCCTTGTAGTGACAATTTCTGGTAGACTTTCTGAAATCTGAGTGCTATAGCCTAACTCTTTAGCTCGGTAGTATTTTTTTCTCAGTTTCCTTACCCCTCATTACATGAGGAGGTTCATTCCGTTTCCAAAGTTCATGTTGCCTAACTAGTTTATGTGTTTCAAACATTTTTGGTCTCAACCCAAATTGATCCAAATCGGGTTTTGAAATGTGTTAATGAGTTTTAAGGCAGTTTGTAAGTAGAAATGAAAAGGAAGAGAGAGAAAGTGAAGAGTTGGGGGCATTAAAAAACTGGAAAAGGACTGCTTCTAGACCTAAATGATAAGAGATAAAACTGGAAAAAAGCTTTGAGCAACAAGGCCCCCTAAAAATGCTCAGTTAAAGAAATTTAGCTGAGTGGAAACAAACAAGAACAAGAATGCAGCCTTCTCATCTGTTGTTTCGGATAATTGCAAGGTTGCCTCTCAGTGAAGGGAAAGAGGCCTGGAGGAAGAGAAAACAAAGCATCAAGGTTGGCTTCAAAATACATTTGGGAAGCACTTTGCCTGTGTGCTGAAACATGGAACTTTGTGGAAGCAAATAGAACTTAACTCCATGACGTTTTAAGGGAGGTAAATTGCTCAGAAACTGTGAACTTGAATCAAAAGCTTTTGACTATCAAAAACTAAAACTAATTTCAGGCTAGCATTCTTGCAGCCATAGGAGGCTGGCTATAGAAGCTGGGTAACCCCCAAAGAGTGCATACTCCCCAAGACCTACTGTAGCTATGGCCATGACGGATACTGGAAAAGGGGGACCCTCCAAAGGGGAAAGGTCAGAGGCCACAGAGAACAATGCCAGGGGAGCTTTTCCCAGAAAGCAGCATCAGAGTCTAACACAAGAACTTGCGAGGCCTTCCTAATGCTCTCCCAGCAGAATTTCAGAATTGCTATGGACCATGACAACCATGTGTATTTTCCTCCTTTCCAAACAAGGGTTTTAATTTGCTGTTACTCTGTCCCTGTGTCTCCATTGTGTATTGAGTGTGTGTAGAGTAGGGGGTGGGTGGGAAGCAGATAATTTTCTTTTTTAGTTCATTGGTCACTGGACCACCAGGAGACCTGATGGAGAGTCCTGGACCATTGGCGAGCTTGAGCTTTGAGCTGAAAGTGGTGACAGGGTAGGATAAGGGTGGAGGAAGAGTGAAACGGGTACTTGGAGACTAGTGGAGCAGGCTGTGTTAGAGATTGTTTCCTTTGTCTTCCAGGTGCACAGTTAGTCGATTTCCTTGGTGTTAAATGGAGTCATGGACTGAGTTTTCGCAAAGGAAATATGGCTGGACTTGAAGCACAATACTTCTCGCTTTGGCCCCTCCAAATCGCCCTTAGATCCTCCATACTGCAGAAAACTCAGTGGAGGGCTCCGTGGTCTCAGGGATGGTAGAGCCACTCTGTGGAATGATCCTGGGTCCCTGAGTAACTGTGTAGAGCAGAGCTTCTGACATGCACTGAGATGCAACATTGAGTAGGAAATGAGTCTTTATTGTGTCAAATAACCCAGTAGACAAATCTTTACTCTGTTTAGATTTTGGGATCACCTATTATCACAATTAGCCTACCTTGACCAATGCAGTCATCAAAGCTACGTGCATTGAAATGTACAAGGTATGTGTTGGTTTTACCTATTACCCTCTAATTTTCTTTTTTTTTTTTTAATTTTTATTTCAGGATATTACGAAGGTACAAACATTTTGGTTACATTTTCTGTCTTTGCCTCACCCAAGTGAGGATTAGAGGCATGCCCTTCCCCTCTACAATGCTCACCACATCCATTAGTTGTGAGTTTCCTCCCCTAGCCCCCCTAATCCCTGGAGAATATTACTACTGTGTGAGCACCATAGTGTTGATCAGTTAGTGCCAATTTGATGGCAAGTACATGTGGAGCCTATTCTTCTGATCTTGTGATACCTCACTTCAGATAATGGGCTCAAGCTCTATCCAGGAAAATATAAGAGGTGCTAGATCATCGTTGTTTCTTGTAATTGAGTAATATTCTATTGTATACATATACCGAATTTTAATAATTCACTCATGAATCCATGGGCACTTGGGTTGTTTCCACATCCTTGCAATAGTGAATTGTGATGCCATAAACATTCGGGTGCAGATGTCTTTATTATAGAATGTCTTTTGCTCTTTTGGGTAGATGCCTAATAGTGCTATTGCTGGATTGAATGGTATTTCTATTTTTAGCTCTTTGAGGTATCTCCAAATTCTTTTCCACAGAAGTTGCACTAGTTTGTAGTTCCATACCCCCCAATTTTCTTTTACCAAGTAATTGTAGAGGA